>MU718836.1:0-28723 GCA_026770625.1 Nicotiana glauca | reverse complement strand
TATATATATATATATATATATATATATATATATATATATATATATATATATATATATATATATATATATATATAGTGCTTAATATGAGCTATATTCGATATAATATTAGCTATTATATCGTAAGTAAAATATTATATACTTAGTATAGCGTAAGTGTATATGTATATATATATATATAATATATTCGATATAATATTACTTAATACACTTATACTTAGTACATAGTATATAGTGTAAGTATATATATTATATATATAAGCTATATTCGATATAATATTAGCTAATGCACTTACACTTAGTGCATAGTATTGTGACGACCCAAAGGGGTCATCACTTGCTTCCTTACTCTTTTTGTGCTTTCGAGGCCTTGAAAACCTCATTTGGGGTTGCCTCGATTAGCGTGCGTAGTTTGGGCGTGTAGCTAGAAGGTTTAAATATGAATTCTGTGTGAAAAATGCTAAATTTTGATATTAATATGAATAAATTTGACTTCGGTCAATATTTTGGGTAAACAAACCCGGACCCATGATTTGACGGTCCCGGAGAGTCTGTAGGAAAATATGGGACTTGTGCGTATGCCCGGAATCGAATTCCGAGGTCCCAAGCCCGAGAAATGAATTTTTGAGTAAAATTATTTATCATAAATTATTAAGAAAAATTGAAATGAAAATCGATTAGAACGTGTTGGTATCGGGCCCGTATTTTGGTTCCGGCACCCGGTAGAGGTCTTATATGTAATTTAAGATATTTCTAAGAAGTTTAGTTGAAATCGGACGTCATTCGACGTGTTTCGAACTATAAGTTCCAAATTTGAAAGTTTATGGTTTGAAGGAAAATTAATGATTTTGAGGTTTGATTCCTTATTTTTTATGTTATTTTGGCGATTTGATCGCGCGAGTAAGTCCGTAAGATGTTTTTCAGGTTGTGTGCATGTTTGGTTTGGAGCCTCGAAGGCTCGAGTGAGTTTTAGATAGGTGTCAAGTTGCATTTTTGACCTTTTGAAGTTGCTGGTGTGCCCCGACCTATTTGCGAAGCCTGGCTCGCAAATGCGAAGGTCTGCTCGCAAATGCGAAGGGCCTCTATCCTTGCCTGGGATCGATAATGTGAACGTTTCTCGCAAATGCAAAAAAGTTCCGCAAATGTGAAGGTCGGGGAGCTGAGCAGTGTTTGCAAATGCAAACCATTCCTCGCATTTCCCAAGCCTACTGAGTTCGCAATTGCGAGCCCAAGTTCGTATTTTCCACATCTGAGGCCTGCATTTTTCATGCTTAGACGATTTTAAGATTCATTTTTCACATTCTTTTAAACTCAAACACCCATAGGCGATTTTCCAAGAAATCTTTCTTCTCCAAATCATTTGTAAGTCAATTTTTACTTAATTCCTTCAATCTTTAACATCATTAAACATGTTTCATCTTAAAATCAAGGATTTCCATGGGTGAAAATGGGGATTTTGGGTAGAACTTAGATTTTCTTAAAAGTGGGGATGTGGACCTCAATTTGAGGTAAGATTTCAAAACTAATCATAGATATGGATTCATGGGGGAATGGGTAACCGGGTTTTGGTTCGAACCTCGGGTTTTAACCACGTGGGCCCGGGGGCGTTTTTTGACTTTTTGGGCAAAACTTTGAGAAATTCATTTTTATGCATTCAAGTTGATTCAATTAGCATTTGTTGATGTATTTAAGTAAATTGTGACTAGGTTCGAGTGGTTTTGTGGTGGAATCGAAGGGTAAAGCTATACTTGAGGCTTGAGTTGAGTTTGAAGCTTGAGGTAAGTGTTTGGTTTAACCCTAGCCTTAGGGAATAGGAGTTGAGTCTTGCTTGTTACTTGCTAATTGATCGAGTACGATGTATAGTCATGGTGATGAGTTTCTATACATTGGTGTTTAGCATGACCGTGAGTCCTTATAATGCGATATTCATGACTTGGTTGTAATTTCCGTGCTTATTTGAGGATTTCTACATGTTGTGAAGAAAGAGGAAGAGTTATTGGTTAATCCTCCTTGCTGGGGCATTTTTGTTGATTTTTGTTGGTTTTTCTCCCTTGCCGGGATATTGAGATTCTTGATATTGTTCCCTTGCTAGGATATAATTGGTTAACTGTATTCCCTTGCTAGGAATTTCTTCAATACTTGTTTGCTTCCTTGGTCCATAGTTGCGACTGTTGTTTGGATGAGGCAGAGTGATAAACAATTATAAACGATATTTATGGGTCAAGTTGCATGTCGCAAACTATGATAAATGATATGGATCGGGTTGCACACCGAAACATTTAACAATGATATTTATGGATCGGTTGCACGCCGCAACAGTGATAAAATATATTCAGGATCGGGTTGCGCGCCGCAAAAGTTATTGATACAAGTGTTTATTTTGGGTATTAGTTTCTTATCCGCTGTAAATTCTGAGCTGCCTTTAGATTGTTATTCTAGATTAATATCAATATCGTTATTTTTCCACAGCATGTTTCCCCCTCCCATACTGCTTACTGTCTTGTATATTCAATTCTGTTGTATATGTATATATAATTGAACAGGTTCATATGGTAGTCCAGTCTAGCCTCGTCACTACTTCGCCGGGGTTAGGCTGAACACTTACCAGCACATGGGGTCGGTTGTGCTGATGCTACACATTGTGCTTCTTGCACAAGTCCAGGATTCGAGCAGCACCAGCAGCAGCTAGGGAAGTGTCCTTCAGTCCACGAGATCCCGAAGTAGTCCTGTAGGCGTCCGTAGGCCCGACATCTCTTCTATTTGTTTATGCACTATTTCCTTTTGTACCCGAGATAGAGTTTTTATTTCATTGTTCAAACTCTTGTATTTATCACTCTTAGACAGTCCGTGAAAGGTTGTGACACCAGATGCTGGGTAGAGACCTATATGGATGATTTAGATTTTGTGTTATTTTAATTCAGACTTCCGCTATTTTGTTAAGCAGTTGTCTCTTAATTGTTTTAATTACCTGTTAAATTATGGTTTTCATCATGTAATGAAGGAAATAGGATAATGTTGTGAGGGTTCTTGTCTTGCCTAGCTTCCATGAGTAGCCGCCATCATGACTCCCAAGGGTGGGAATTTCGGGTCGTGACAAGTTGGTATCAGAGCACTAGGTTGCATAGGTCTCATAACTCATGGACAAACTTTGTAGAGTTTGAGGGATCGGTACGGAGACGTCTGTATTTATCCCCCAGAGGCTATAGAATTAGGAAAAGTTTCATATTTGTTCTTTCTTGTCGTGCAGTTCTGTTTCTCAATGCTAATTGAATTCCTACTTTGTTCCTTCGCAGATGGCAAGAACACGCGCTTTATCATCTACTGACCAGCAGTTGAAGCCCCAACCAGCTCCCGCTAGGGGTAGAAGATAAGGTCGTGCTAGAGGCCGAGGTAGGGGCGGAGCTCAGCCCGGAGCAGCAGCGCCAGCGGTAGAGCCTCAGGTTCACTTTGAGGAGGAGGTTCTAGCCCCAGCCGCAGCAGTTCCGGTGGGCCCAGCTCAGGTCACAGAGGGTTTTATTGCTACCTCAGTTCTTCAGGAAACTCTAGTCCGACTGGTAGGCCTCATGGAGAGTGTTACCCGAGCAGCATTGTTTCCTATAGCACCAGCCACTTCTCAAGCTAGAGGAGGAGCCCAGACTCCTGCTGCACGTACTCTGGAGCAGGTCTCTCCAGGGTCAGGTTCCAGTGGTTCAGCCAACTATGGTAGTTCAGCCAGGGGTAGTTTCTCAGACTGGCGATTGCGCGGCTATGTCCGCAGATGCTTTGTGGAGGCTGGACAGGTTTACCAAGCTCTTCAATACTACATTCAGCGGTGCTTCTTCTGAGGACCCCCAGGAATTCTTATATAGCTGCCACGAGATTCTTCGGAACATGGGTATTGTTGAGTCCAATGTAGTTGATTTCACTGCATTTTGCCTATCTGGATCCGCCAAGATTTAGTGGAGGGAATTCTATTTAGCTAGACCGGCAGGGTCTCTAGCCTTGACCTGGGAGTAGTTCACACATGCATTTCTAGAGAAGTTTCTCCTTGTCACTCAATATGAGGCCTATCAGAGGCAGTTCGAGCGTCTCCATCACGGATCCATGTGAGTCACCCAGTACGAGACCAGGTTTATTGAGTTGGCCCGCTATGCTACTATTATACTCCCTACTGAGAGGGAGGGAGTGAGACGATTTATTGATGGACTCATCCAGCCTATTCTTCTCCATATGGCCAGAGAGGCGGGGAGTGATATTACTTTTCAGAAGGCGGCCAATATGGCCCGAAGGAATGTGATGGTATTGCCACAGGGGGTGGTTATAGAGCAGACAAGAGACCCTGTCAGTCAGGCCGATTCAGTAGTGCCTCATCTGGAGGCAGGGATTCTTATAACAGGGGTCAGCCTTCAAGGCCTTTTCAGCTAGCCCTCCAGGTTTCTCAGGGTGCCACAGGTGATCGTGGTTTCCGTGGGCATTATTCTGATCAGCAGCCATCCAGAGCACCGCCAGCTCCCATCAGTGCACAGCCACTTTAGAGTTTCCGTGAAGGTCATTCAGGCCGCCAGGGCCAGTCACAGTTTCCTCAGCCATAGCGTTCAGAGGGATGTTATGAGTGTAGTGAGTATGGTCACATTATGAGGTCTTGCCCGAGATTGAGAGATACTCAATCGCAGCACAGGGTCCCTATCCTATGATTCAGGCACCAGATGCCCCACAGCCAGCTAGAGGTGGAGGTAGAGGTCATAGAGGTGGAGACAGAGGTCATAGAGGTGGAGCTCAGACCGCCAGGGGCAGAGGTCAGCTAGCAGCAAATCGACCTAGGGATACAGCTCATGGTAGTGGGGGCCAACCACGTTGTTATGCTCTTCAGGCTGAGGCTTCGGATGCAGTCATTACAGGTACGGTTATGGTTTGTGATCGAGATGCTTCAGTACTATTTCATCTAGGGTCTACATATTCATATGTTTCATCTTATTTCGCACCATATTTGGTCATGCCTAGTGATGCTTTGGGTATTCTTGTATATGTGTCTACACCGGTGGGTGACTCTATCGTGGTCGACCGAGTCCATCGTTCATGTACTGTAGTGATTGGGGGTCTTGAGACCTGTGTAGACTTATTGCTCTTAGATATGGTTGACTTTGATGTCATTTTGGGTATGGACTGGTTATCACCCTATTACACTATCTTGGACTGCCATGCCAAGACTGTGACCTTAGCGTTGCCAAGAATGCCTCGTTTAGAGTGGATGGATACTCTATGTTACTCTACCTGCAGCGTCATTTCGTATGTGAAGGCTCGACGTATGGTCGAGAAGGGGTGTCAGGCCTATTTGGCCTATGTTCGAGATTCCAGTGCTGAGGTTCCTCCTATAGATTTTGTGCCTATTGTCCGGGAGTTTCCAGATGTTTTCCCTTCAGACCTGCCGGGTATGCCACCCGACAGGGACATTGATTTTTGTATTGATTTGGCTCCGGGCACCCAGCCTATTTCTATCCCGCCATATCGTATGGCCCCGCCGGAGCTGAAGGAGTTAAAGGACCAGTTGCCGAACTTGCTAGAGAAGGGTTTCATTAGACCCAGCATTTTGCCTTGGGGCGGTCAGTGTTATTTGTCAAGAAGAAGGATGGATTGATGAGGATGTGTATTGATTACCGGCAATTAAACGAGGTAATGATTAAGAATAAGTATCCACTGTCGAGGATTGATGATTTGTTCAACCAGCTTTAGGGTTCCAGGGTATTCTCTAAGATTGACTTGTGATCTGGCTACCATCAGTTCAGGATTAGGGCGTATTATGTCCCTAAGACAGCATTTTGTACTCGATATGGGCACTATGAGTTCGTGGTCATGTCATTTGGGTTGACCTATGCCCCGGCAACATTCATGGAGTTGATAAACCGAGTGTTCAGGCCATATTTGGATATGTTCGTGATAGTCTTTATTGATTATATTTTGGTGTACTCCCGCAGCCAGCAAGAGCATGAGCAGCACCTTAGAGTGGTTCTTCAGACTCTGAGGGATAGCCAGTTATATGCCAAGTTCTCCAAGTGTGAGTTCTGGCTAAGTTCAGAGCATTTCTTGGTCATGTTGTATCGGTAGAGGGTATTCAGGTAGACCCGAAGAATATTGAGGCAGTCAAGAACTGGCCTAGACCAGTATCAGCTACAGAGATTCGGAGTTTCTTGGGGTTGGCAGGTTACTATCGACGGTTTATGGAGGGATTTTCGTCTATTGCATCCCCGATGACCAGATTGACCCAGAAGGGTTCCCAGTTCAGATGGTTGGATGAGTGTGAGGCGAGCTTTCAGAAGTTCAAGACAGCTCTGACTACGGCACCGGTGTTGGTTTTGCCCACAGGATCAGGGCCTTATACAGTCTATTGTGATGCTTCCCGTATTGGGCTTGGTGCAGTGTTGATGCAGGGTGGCAAGGTTATTGCCTATGCTTTGAGACAGTTGAAGATCCATGAGAAGAACTATCCAGTGCATGATTTAGATTTAGCAGCTATTGTTCACGCATTGTAGATTTGGAGGCACTATTTGTATAGAGTGGCATGTGAGGTGTTCATTGATCACAAGAGTTTTCAGTACTTGTTCAAGCAAAAAAAGTTGAATTTGAGGCAGAGAAGGTGGTTGGAGTTGTTGAAATATTATGATGTCACCATTTTATGTCATCCGGGGAAGGCCAATGTGGTGGTCGATGCTTTGAGTAGGAAGTTAGGCCAGTATGGGTAGTCTTGGTTACATTCCAGTCAGCTAGAGACCGCTTGCTTTGGATGTTCAGGCTTTGGCCAATCTGTTCGCGATACTTGATGAACCGAGTGTTCAAGACTTATTTGGATTCATTCGTGATAGTGTTCATTGATGATATATTGATATACTCCCGCAGCCAGGAGGAGCACGAGCATCATCTTAGAATGGTTCTTCATACTCTGAGGGATAGTCAGCCATATGCTAAGTTCTCAAAGTGTGAATTCTGGTTGTGTTCAATTGCATTTTTGGGTCATGTTGTATCAGCAGAGGGTATTTAGGTGGACCTGAAGAAGATAGAGGCAGTCAAGAACTGGCCTAGACTAGCATCAGCTACAAAGATTCGAAGTTTCTTGGGGTTGGCAGGCTACTATCGACGGTTCATGGATGGATTTTCATATATTACAACCCCGATGACTAGATTGACCAGAAGGGTGCCCAGTTCAGATGGTCAGATGAGTGTGAGGCGATCTTTTAGAAGCTCAAGACAGCTCTGACTATGGAACCAACGTTGGTTTTGCCCACAGGATTAGGGCCCTATACAGTCTATTGTGATGTTTCCTGTATTGTTCTTGGTGCAGTGTTGATGCAGGATGGCAAGGTCATTACCCATGCTTCGAGACAGTTGAAGATTCATGAGAAGAACTATCCAGTGCATGATTTAGAGTTGGCAGATATTGTACACGCACTGAAGATTTTGAGGCACTATTTGTATGGAGTGACATGTGAGGTGTTCACTGATCACAAGAGTCTCCAGTACTTGTTCAAGCAAAAGGAGTTGAATTTAAGGCAGAGAAGGTGGTTGGAGTTGTTGAAAGATTATAATGTCACCATTTTATATCATCCAAGGAAGGCCAATGTGGTGGCCGATGCTTTGAGTAGGAAGTCAGCCAGTATGGGCAGTCTTGCTTACATTCTAGTCAGTTAGAGACCGCTTGCTTTGGATGTTCAGGCTTTGGCCAATCAGTTCATGAGACTGGACTTTTCTAAGCCCATTCGTGTGTTGGTTTGCATAGTCGCGTGTTCTTCGTTATTGGAGTGTATCCGTGATCGACAGTTTGATGATCCCCATTTGTGTGTCCTTAGAGACACAGTGCAGCGCAGAGGCACCAGGAATGTTACCTTAGATGCGGATAGAGTTTTGAGATTGCAGGGGCGAATTTGTGTGCCCAATGTGGATGGGCTTTGAGATTTGATTTTAGAGGAGGCCCATAGTTTCAGGTACTTTATTCATCCAGGCGCCGCAAAGATGTATCAGGATTTGCGGCACCATTACTGGTGGCGTAGAATGAAGAATGATATCGTAGCATATGTAGCTCGTTGTTTGAATTGTCAGCAAGTTAAGTACGAGCATCAGAGTTTTGGTGGTTTATTTCAGAGGATTGAGTGTCCTGAGTGGAAGTGGGAGCGGATTACCATGGATTTTGTTACTGGGCCTCCGTTGACTCGGGAGAAGTTCGATGCAATATGGGTCATTGTTGATAGGCTGACCAAGTTAGCGCATTTCATTCATGTGGCAGTCTCATATTCTTCTGAGAGGTTGGCTGAGATTTATATCCGGGAGATTGTTCGCCTTCATGGTGTGCCGGTGTCTATCATTTCCGACCGAGGTACACAGTTTACCTCGCGCTTCTGGGGAGCAGTTCAGAGAGAGTTGGGCACACGGGTTGAGTTGAGCACGGCATATCATCCCCAGACGGACGGTCAGTCCGAGCGAACTATTCAGATTTTGGAAGATATACTTCGAGCTTGTGTTATTGACTTTGGAGGCTCGTGGGATTATTTCTTGACTTTAGCGGAGTTTTCCTACAAAAACAGTTACCAGTCGAGCATCCAGATGGCCCCTTATGAGGCTTTATATGGTAAGCGGTGTTGGTCTTCGGTTGGATGGTTTGAGCCGAGGGAGGTTCGGTTGATAGGTACGGATTTGGTTCAGGAGGCCTTGGACAAGGTCAAGATCATTCAGGATAGGCTTCGTTCAGCTCAGTCCAGGCAAAAGAGCTACGTAAATCGTAAGGTTTGAGATGTAGCTTTCATGGTTGGTGAGCGGGTATTGCTCCGAGTGTCGTCTATGAAGGGCGTGATGAGGTTTGGGAAGAAGGGCAAGCTTAGCCCTAGATTCATTGGTCCGTTTGAGATTCTTGATCCAATGGGAGAGGTGGCTTATAGACTTGCATTACCGCCTAGCTTATCAGCCGTGCATCCAGTTTTTCATGTATCCATGCTTCGGAGGTATCACAGAGATCCAGAACACGTGTTAGATTTCAGCACTGTCCAGTTGGACAAGGACTTGTCTAATGAGGAGGATCCGGTAGCTATTCTAGACCGGCATGTTCGTCAGTTAAGATCCAAGAGTTTTCCTTCGGTTCGTGTTCAGTGGAGAGGTCAGCCCCTGAGGCATTGACATTGGAGTTCGAGTCCGATATGCGGAGTCATTATCCTCACATTTACCCCGACTCAGGTACTTTTTTCTTTTTTCCGTTCGAGGACAAACGGTTGTTTAAGAGGTGGAGAATGTGATAATCCAAAGGGGTCATCACATTCTTCCTTACTCTTTTTGTGCTTCCAAGGCCTTGAAAAACTCATTTGGGGTTGCCTCAATTTGCGTGCATAGTTCGGGCACGTAACCGGAAGGTTTAAATATGAATTCTGTGTGAAAAATACTAAATTTTGATATTAATATGAATAAATTTAACTTCGGTCAACCTTTTGGGTAAACGGACCCGGACCCGTGATTTGATGGTCCCGGAGGGTCCGTGGGAAAATATGGGACTTGTGTGTATGCCCGGAATCAAATTCCGAGGTCCAAAGCCCGAGAAATAATTTTTTGTGTTAAATTGTTTTTCTAAAATTATTAAGGAAAATTGAAATGAAAATTGATTAGAACGTGTTAGTATCGGGCTTGAATTTTGGTTCCGGCGCCCAGTATAGGTTTTATATGTGATTTAAGATATTGAAGTTTGGTTGAAATCGGACGTCGTTCGACGTGTTTCGGACTATAAGTTCAAAATTTGAAAGTTTATGAAGTTTGAAGGAAAATTAATTATTTTGACGTTTGATTCCTTGTTTTTTATGTTATTTTGGCGATTTGATCGCGCAAGTAAGTCCGTAGGATATTTTTGAGGTTGTGTGCATGTTTGGTTTGGAGCCCCGAGGGCTCGGGTGAGTTTTGGATAAGTGTCAGGTTGCATTTTTTACCTTTGGAAGTTGCTGGTGTGCCCTGACCTGCAGGCTTCGCATTTGGCTTGCAAATGCGAAGTTCTGCTCGCAAATGCGAAGGGCCTCCATCCTTGCCTAGGATCGTAAATGCGAACGTTTCTCGCAAATGCGGTCATCGAAAATATGAAAAAGCTTCGCAAATGCGAAGGTCAGGGAACTGAGCAGTGTTCTCAAATGTGAACCATTTCATCGCATTTCCCAAGCCTGCTGGGTTCGCAAATGCGAGCCCATCGCATTTCCCACATCTGAGGCCTCCATTTTTCATACTTAGATGATTTTAAGCTTCATTTTTTACATTCTTTCAAACCCAAACACCCATAGGCGATTTTCCAAGAAATCTTTCTTCTCCAAATCATTTGTAAGACAATTTTTACTTAGTTCCTTCAATCTTCAACATCATTATATCACACCTCCTTTTTACGCTACTTCACCCGTGAGGGCGTAATAATAAAGTATTTTTTCCGATTAAAGGACAATCGGAACAGGATTTATTATTTATTATTCAGAGTCGCCACTTGGGAGATTAATGGTGTCCCAAGTCACCGGTTGAATCCCGAACCAAGGAAATTATGACCCTGTTAACAGTCTGCGAACCAGAAATCCGGATAAGGAATTCTGTTAACCCGGGAGAAGGTGTTAGGCATCCCCGGATTCCGTGGTTCTAGCACGGTCGCTCAACTGTTGTATTTGATTTTATCTGATTTCAATACATGTTCTATCTTACGTGCCCTTTTCAATAACCCACATTTATATATATGTATTTATTATTATTATTATTATTATTATTATTATTTAATAAGAATTGCAACGTCATGAAAATATATCTCGAACCACGTCGCACCAGTACGCCCGTGGCTTTTGACACATTTCGACTTCGTTAAGATTTGAATTTGGGTCACATAAATGTGCACCCGTATTTAGTGAAGTAACATTATTTAAAATGTGCGCCTAAAGCAACTACACATTTATTATATTTGGGGAAGACCGTGAAATTCACTAAACAACCCGTCCCGAATACTAAGTATTTTAATTAAGTGATTAATGAGGGCCCCCGCAATTACATATTTGATTTGGCGAGGCTCGTCTCATATTATTATTATAAGGTCAATCCTAAAGCAAACTAACATTTTTCTATTTATCATTTGTCTCTAGAAAGGACAATTAATCCACAAATATAAATTTGAGCTCCAAATTTAAGTCCGAATTCAAAAAAAAGGGAAGACCCTTTTAGCTTGAACCCGCTACCTAATTCGAAATCCAATTTATATTTGTGAATTAATTCCATATATTCCTAAGAATTTATTGTTGTATGAAAGCAACTCATGAGAACAAGTGCATACGGACCTATATCACAAAATAGCTAATCACAAGCCTTGGTCCAGGCCCAAACATGCACAAGGTATGCAAATAGGACTGGACCGTTTATTAGGATGGTTGAAACTTACAGATTATCAGTAGGCAGTTGAGCCCACATCCTTAAACAGTACAAACGTCAATTCAATTTAAACAGACATCCAATGAAACTGATTTAATCTATTCTATTGATATCCAAACGATGTTAATCCTTTCAATTCCAATTCATGCTCATATTAACCTCATTCCCTATTTGTTGATGAATTTCTGAACTTATTAATGTTGAAAATTGGAACAAAAACGTGAGTTTGAACAGCAATTCTATTAATACAAACCGACTAGCCTCCAACTAAGTTAAACTAACATTATTCGATGAATTTGTACCATTAAAACTAACGGCTGAAACATGAAACTGTGCTTTTACCACTACCAAAAGTTGAAACAATCCAAAAGTCATATCATAAAATTGATTTATAAAATGAATTAGCTAGTATTCAAAACACACATAGAGATATAACATATAACGTTCTCATAGTTCTAGTCCAATTATACAATTCCGATTTCAAAGGACTGAATTAATGTCTAAAATAAGAGGAAAACAATCCAATTGTATAATTCCTAAAAATTTCTAAATCATTGAATGTTAACTGCTAAAACTATCATAGACTAGTATATATTAATCACCAACAACAATAATTATCACACGAAGGATATACTAATCAGTGTTTAAAAAGCTATGAACAACTCATATTTTTACTCCAACAAGAGCTTCAATTACCAATTTCCCAAACTCAAACATGAGAGATTGAACGTGTACCTGGAATTATAAGGAATAGAGGAAAGTTAGCAACAGAAAACAGTCAACGGCAGCGAGCAACTTCAGGAAATTGAATCAACAATCTAGGAGGATTCAAAAAATCAACAGGAAGCAAATTTTGATCCACAAAATTGGCTAGGTGACTTTCAAAGGCCTTGAACAGCTAAATGCAGAACGGAAACAGAGTAATTGAGCTATTTCAATCAATGAAACAGTGATATTTTTGGATTGTTACTGATGTTTATAGTGTTTTTGGAGTTTTTATGTTTTGAATTTCGAAAATCTGATCTGAGATTTGAAGAGGAATTTTGGGAGGGAAAAATGTAGAGGTTCAAAAACATGTTCAAGAAGGCAAATGAATGCCTATTTATGGGCAATCTTAGGGTATAACTTCAGATTTTTATTTTACTCTTTAGTCCCTGTTTTATTTCTATTTTTATCCCTTATTTTCTGACTTGTACTACAAGTAAGTACCTCTTATTTGCTAAAATCTATACTAAAGTCTATTCTAGAAGGTCTTATACCCATTACAATTCCTATACTATCCTTACCTCATTTCAAAAATTACCAAATCTGATTAAACTAACCTTTTTCTCTTCACAAAATACCCTTAAAACTCCTAGGAATTACCAACCAAATCCAAAATTACTACTATGTAAACTGATCCTATCTCTTAAATTAAAAATTAACTATAGTTAAACTAATTACTCTAATTTCAGCTATAACCAAACCAACTTAAACTATTCTTAACAAACTAATTAAAACTAGATACTAAATCGAAGTAAGAACATCATTAGAAAACTTAAACCAAACAAAGCTAACAGGGATCAAACATAATGAAATTCACAAACAAAACTAACAATTCAAATATGAAGCAGAACTGATCAATTTTAACGAAATTAGAACTAAACCTAAAAACTAAGGAAAATCATTGGCAAATATACTGAAATTAAACATCTTAATGAACCAAAATTAGCAAAAAGAATAATTAACAATCGAAACCAGCTAAATATGCCAACCTTAATACCACTGAAAATCAATAATGGAAAACAGACAAGAAACCCAATCAAGGCACTGAAAGATCTAAAAGAAAAAAAAAATGAAGAAAACTTACTGTTGAAGAGCAAATTCCGGCCAAGCATGAATCTTCCAAGATTCCGAACACGTAACATCCCTAATTGTGTGTTTTCAAAATAAAACACATGATTATGGATATCACGGTCCGAAATTATGAAGATTTGAGTTAGGGTGTTTTGGCCGGAAAACTTGGTACAGGTATTCGAGCAGTTGTGGTTATATTTGAGCCAAATGGCTATGAGGGTTGTATAGAGGAGACTCAAGCGGTGTTGGGGTGTTAATTTGGGTGAGTTTGGGCGAGGTGATGACTTGGCCGGAGAAATTAAAAATCAAGATTCGAGGGTTTTTGGCAAGGTTGGAGGGAAACTAAGGGCAAGGTTGGAAAGAGGGGAACGAGGGGAACTGGGGGTGTATTTTTGGGGTGGTTTAGAAATGGTGACGTTCGCTGGCGGTAGGGTTCCGGCGGAGGAAATGACACTGTTCGAGGATCTAGGCTAAGATTCGAGGGAAATCAAAGGCAGGATTGGAAAGAGGAAGGAAAGGGGAGCTTTTGGTGTTAATTTGGACTGAAAAAGACGCTGGCCGCTGCCGTGAGGCGATTTTCGGTTGCGGAGCATGGCGGGGTAAGGCGGAATTATGACAGAGGTGGCTAAGACAATCAATACAAGTAAGAAGAGTTAATTTTGTTAGAGTTATGACATTTTAGACATTTTATGTAATATCCGAATTAATCGAGAGCGGTTGGATCAATTTTGACGGATGGCCCAGATTTGATCATGACGAAACGTCGTCGTTTGAAGACATTAAGGCTAGACCGGGCAGAGTTCATCATTTGGGCTGGGGTCAAAAATAAAAAATGGGCTTTAGGGTTTGGGCCTAATTTTGGCCCAATATTGGGCAGCTTATTCTTCTTTATTTATTTTGCTTTATTTCTTTTGTTTATTTATTTTGTTTGTTTTCATTTTGTATTATTATTTTCTTGTATTTTTTTATTTTTTCTGATTTTATAAAATGCCAAAACAAAGACCTAGTTAAACTATTTAACTGCTAAAATTATTTAAAACTCTATTTAAAGATAAAATGCAACAATTAACAATTAAAAGTGCAAAGAGACTATTTTTTATAATTTTCTTTAAATTTTGTTCTAAAACTAATTAATACCTAATTAATACTAAAATTATGAAATTAAATCCCTAAATGCAAGTGCATATTTTTGTATTTTCATATGAGTTATCAAGCAATCAATTAACACCAAATTCCACATAATTCCCAAAAAATTGTAAAATCATTTTATTTGAAACTTTTGGAACAATTTGCTTAGGGCAAAAATCACGTGCTCACAGCTGCCCCTCTTTGCCCGGAAACACGAAGAGTTTTCGTGCAAAGACAAGTGAGCGGAAATGAGTGATTTTTGCCCGTTCGCATATTCCGTGTGAAACAATTTTGGAAGAGTTGACCGCATCGTGCTTCAGAGGTTGCCTACATATCTCGGGCTAAACAGGAATCAGGTCAGTGTAGTTCAGGAATGTCTGGTAGCTGAGACTACCAACTGCTGTGATTTCACTGCTGTTGCTGTTGCTGCTGCTACTGCTCGCTGACCTCCTTATTATACCGTGGTAAAACAAAAGAAGCTAGCCTAAGCTATGATCTATGAATTACAAAAGATCCTATATATGTCTTCAAATTTGCTCTTGTGTTACTTTGAACTTGTATCTTGTGTTCTTCCAATGGAATTCTTGTTGTTGCCTCGGCGATATTTTGCCATTCCTCTGATGTTGCTTGACTACTATAATTTGAAATATGTATCCATTCTTCAGGTAGGCTCCTGCTTGCAATTGCTTGAAAAGGTATTCCCTTGTTCTCCAGGTGGGCTCCTGACGGTGATGCTTGGAAAGTATTCCCTTATTCTCCAGGTGGGCTTCCTGACTGCGATTGCTTAAAAAGGTATTCCCTTGTTCTCCAGGTGGGCTCCTGATGGTGATGCTTGGAAAGTATTCCCTTGTTCTCCAGGTGGGCTCCTGACTGCGATGCTTGAAAAGGTATTCCCTTGTTCTCCAGGTGGGCTCCTGACGGTGATGCTTGGAAAGTATTCCCTTGTTCTCCAGGTGGGCTCGTGACTGTGATGCTTGAAAAGGTATTCCCTTGTTCTCCAGGTGGGCTCCTAATTGCTGATCTTGAAAAGTATTCCCTTGTTCTCCAGGTGGGCTCCTGATTGCTGATCTTGAAAAGTATTCCCTTATTCTCTAGGTGGGCTCCTGATTGCAACAAAAATAGACAAACGAAGAGAGTTGCTACCCCAGTTTGATGACTGGTCGCGTTATGTTACCAAATATTAAATGGTAAAATTGCATTCTACTTCCCTTATTCTTCAGGTAGGCTCCTGATTGCTAAAACTTGAAATGTATTCTCTTGTTCTTCAGGTGGGCTCCTGATTGCAACAAAATAGGCAAACAAAGAAAATTTTCTACCCCAGTTTGGTGACTGACTGCTGAAACTTGAAAAGGATTCCCTTGTTCTCTAGGTGGGCTCCTGATTGCTGAACTTTGAAATGGATTCCCTTGTTCTCCAGGTGGGCTCCTGACTGTAACAAAATAGATGAACAAGCGAAAATTCCTGCCCCAGTTCGGTGGCCGGGCAGACTTGTGAGTTGTTACCTAAGCTACTGGTATGATGGTGAGAGCAAAACGAAAGACTTGATTGGCATGTACGACCCTTGCGAGTAAAACTATTTGACTAAGATTTTTATCCTAGGAGAAAATTCATCAGACTAGGTTTTTCGTCATCTTAGGAGAAAGATTCATCAGACTAGATCTTCTATCTTAGGAGAAAAATTCATCATACTAAGATTGAAATCCCAGGAGAAGGGTCATCAGACTAGGGTGTTTTGTTATCTTAGGAGAAAGATTTATCAGACTAGGTTTTCTATCTTAGGAGAACAATTCATCAGACTAAGATTTTGACTCTAGGAGAAGATACACTAGACTAGGTCTATTTGGTTATCTTAGGAGAGAGATTCATTGGACTAAGATTTTGATTCTAGGAGAAAATTCATCAGACTAGGTCTATTTTGTTATCTTAGGAGAAAGTTTCGTCAGACTAAGATTTTGACTTTAGGAGAAGATACATCAGACTAGGTCTTTTTTTGTTATCTTAGGAGAAAGATTAATCAGACTAAGATTTTGACTCTAGGAGAAGATTCATCAGACTAGGTCTTTTGTTATCTTAGGAGAAAGGTTCACCAGACGAAGAGTTTGACTCTAGGAGAAGATTCATCAGACTAGGTCTTTTATTATCTTAGGAGAAAGATTCATCAGACTAAGATTTTGATCCTAGGAGGCGATTCCTCAAACTAGGGTGTTTTGTTGTCTTAGGAGAAAGATTCGTCAGACAAAGATTTTGACTCTAGGAGAAGATTCATCAAACTAGGTCTATTTTGCTATTTTGTCATCTTAGGAGAAAGTTTCATCAGACTAAGATTTTCTAAATGAAGGAAAATCCATCAGACTAGGACTTTTTATCCTAGGAAGAAAAATGTGAAAAGCAATGGCAGTATTTTGTGCACAAGACAGGCAAGGGCAAAGATTTTGAGAAACTTCCCTTTTGTCAGCTCTCGTTGTCTTTCCTTTTCTTTTATTTCTTTTTTTCTCTTTTCTTCCAACTTTCTTGCACTGTGTTGTTCCTGTTTCAAACAAAGAAAACTTGTGAGCTTAAAATGTGGTGGTTGGTTATGGCCTTGAACTTTGAAGGTGGCCTGTCATCCTCCATTTGTTGCATTGCATGAACGGTCATCTCCCCAATCCTCATGTCTCATATGAATCCCACAACATGTCTACTGTCCTTGCTTTGTGTATATGATGTTCTTTCTTGACCACTGGCTTTGGCCTTGAGTTTATTGTTCCTTCACTTGTCACGATAACTGATTCCCACTCGAAGATCTTGCTTGTTTATTGACTAACCACTTTCTTTGTTACCCTTGACACGGAGAATACCTCTGATTCGTTCACCAAAACACCCTTCATCTGTTGCGTGGTTCCTAAATCAAACCCTTGTATTTCACACGAATCCCAAAGCATGTTGATTGTGGCCAACTTAGTGTGCCTACAATTTTCTCCTGGCTTGACGCCTTTATGTGCTCGCCAGGTCCCGTGTTGTTTAATTGGAAAGCTTGGTGGCAGATTTTGATGTCATTTCTCACTTGTTTTGAACAAACCGACCTAGGACGAAAGAGTAAAAAAAAATGGGAGGATTGGAGTAAAGGGTAATGGAGAGAGACGATTCCTAATAAGAAACCTACAGAGTAGCAATCCATCGGATGTGGATACCAACTCTAACGACCTTGGCATACACCTGCAGCCTGCTCTGTTTAGCAAATCTGATGTTCGGCTCTTATTGTACCTCTTCATCATGAAACTGGGCTTCAATGCTCCGCTTTCCCGATCTGATTCACAATCCTTATTCAACTCATAGTGCCCGTAGGTTTTCACCATCAAGCCTCTCTCATTTTAGTCTTTTCTCTCAGCATCGCCTTATGGTGCATGTGAAGGTTTTCACCAATAATACTCTCTCATTTTTTATTTCTCTCAACTTTCGTCATCTTGGGATACCCGTGAGGGCTCTCATCAGTAAGACTCTCTCATTCGCCATTTCATTCATTTGGACCGGAGTTTTACCCCTGATACGATTCACCTCTACTCGCTTGACTTGGCATCTCTTGAAGACTGACCAGAATGTCTTTCTTTGGACTGTAACGTTGGCTTTCGGATAGGGTTAGAAAGAAAGGATATCAAAGGCTCAAAATAATTCAAGCATGGGTTCAACATTTCAACTTTCGGAATCCGATTTCCCACAACAACCACAACTTCTTGCCCAGTTTCCTTCTTGGGGCTTTTGGACTTTTATTTGGTGTGACTGAACCTTAGAGAGAGGCTGCCTACGTACCCTTCCGGGATCAAGTCAAACGTAATTCAGGCGACTACTTTTGTTGTTGCGATATTTCTTCCACTTTTCTTTTCCTTTATTTTCATTCTTTTCTTTTCCTTCTCTTTTCTTTTCTTTTCTTTTCTTTTCTTTTCTCTTTTTGCTTTTTCTTTTCTTTTCTCTTCTTTTCTTTTCTTTCTTTTCCTTCTCTCTTCTTTTCTTTCACTTTCCTTTCACTATTTTTTTCCTCTTGTGTCCCCACTTACTTACCCATTTGAGCTTGCGAGTCTTATTATTAATTCCGAAAGAGGGGTATGTAAGAAAATAATCGAGGCTCAAAAGGGGTAATAAAGGATAAAGTGTTTGGATAGTGGAATAAAATGCTTTCGTCATTCCAATCTTCAAAACATACCAAGTACAAACTACACAATTAAACAAGCATAACACCTTTTCGATTGATTCTCATATTTGCCTTCTGTATTTGTCAATTACCTAACACCATTGGACAACAATCTCGGTACACGAACGGTCCCTGTAAATTTGGGGGGAAACTTGCCTTTGGTTTCAAACCGATGCGGCATGATGCTTTTCAACGGTATTTCTTTATGTTCTATCTGCCACCAGTTTCACTTGATTTGGGCTTGAAGTGATCTCAGAATGCCTTTACTTATTTCCATCGAATGTCCTTACATCTTCAACATTGTTTCATTACTTTAACTACTAAACTAGCTTTTAAAATAGGCTAAGAATTATGTGTGCATGCCGTGTCACTAGAACCAGCATGAAAAGAATTGCAAAAGGAGAAGGAAACTAAAAGGACTGGAAATGGCAGGAAACAGAGAATTGCATTAGACTGACGATGAAAGAGTTTAAACAACAAAACAAGCAAACTAAACTAGAGTTACAAACCTTGAACAAACCTAGATAGCACTAAACCAGCTATTATGATTAAATAAAGCAAAGTGAAAAGATAGAAGGGTTTGAGTCACAAGACGATGTCTGGATTACAACCCTAAGAATAACCCGGACAATAGAAATGACAACAAAATAAGCCACCAAAACTCCAAGAGATGGAGCATCTTTCCAACCACAAAACTCGACACCATAGCCACTGGATTTTCCATCAAAATTACTGGGATCTTCATTCAACAAGTTTCTGAGAGGATTCTCATACTCCCTGTCGCCATGGATCTTCCCCACAAAATGTGCACCGTCGGGATTCTGTGCAATGTTCTGGGTGCCACTGTCCTGAACCGTAATTATTCCTTCCTGAATCATTCTTTCTATCTCTCTTTTTAAATCTCGGCAACTTTCGACATCGTGCCCCTGGGCATTGGAATGGTATTCACATCTTTTAGAAGGGTCAAAGCTTCGTGCACGCTTGTCCGCTTGATTCGGAGGGATTGATGCAATCAAGTTATAATGCTTCAATTTCTCAAACAAGTCTACATATTACTCTCCGATGGGGGTGAAAGTTTCCTGCTTCTGTGCCCTCTCTTGCTTGAAATTTTGGTTGGCTCGCAAACCTGCTCCAGGGGGATTCCAGTAGCCTCTTGGAGGTGGGTAGGTGTTTTGAGTTGGGTAAGTCTTTTGTGGAGTAGGTGCACGCCATAGCGCATGGGTAGGATACTGGGGATATGTGTGGGCATAGTGGACAGAGAAGTGGGGACCACGTGGTGGGTAATAGTGCTGTGGATTGTGGGAGTAGATTTGGGGATGGGGTCGAGGTTGATGGTAATATGGTGCAGGGCCCCTGGACCAATTTCTCGAGCCAACTACCGCCACATCTTCTTTCTTTTTCTTCCCAGTACCCCTCCGCTTTGGATGGCCCGAGTAGTTGCCTTGATTGCCGAATAGCTCATGATTTTGTCGGATTTGAGCCCCTCTTCAACCATAATTCCCATTTTCACTACCTCGTTAAAAGATTTTCCTACTGCTGACACCAAATGACCATAGTAGGTAGGCTCCAAAGTCTGTAGAAAATAATCCACCATTTCGCCTTCCTTCATTGGAGGATCGACCCTTGTAGCCTATTCCCTCCACCGAAATCCGTACTCTCTAAAGATTTCTCCGGGCTTCTTCTCAATTTTGGTCAATGAGAGTCGATCGGGGACAATCTCGAGGTTGTATTGAAAGTGGCCTGCAAATACTTGGGCCAAATCATCCCATCTGTACCATCGGGCATGATCTTGCCGCGTATACCATTCCAAAGCGGCGCCACCGAGACTTTGACTGAAGTACGCCATCAGTAATTCATCTTTCCCACTGGCCCCTCTCATTTTGCTGCAAAATCCCCTCAGGTGGGCTATAGGATCACCATGTCCATCATACAGGTCGAATTTTGGCATTTTGAACCCTGCGGGTAACTGAACATCCGGGAATAGACACAAATCTTTATAGGCCACACTGACTTGGCCACCCAACCCTTTCATGTTCCTGAAGGATTGCTCCAGGTTTTTTACTTTCCGGATCATCTCTTCCTGCTCCGGGTTTTTAAGCGGCATTTCAGTTTCCATCGGGAGCTCGAAGTGAGGGGTGTAAGAATATGGCTCAGGCGCTTTAAAAGTAGGCTCAGGAGGATAGCATTGCCTGTCGTGAGCTTGAAACAATGGCTCACTGGAAGATCTTTGCAATGTGGCAGGTAGAGGCGCCACAAAGACAGAGGTAATTGGTGGAGGAGGGTTTTGTTTGGGTGGTAGAGCTTGGGGAGGATAAGAGGTGGTGCTATAACTCTGTTGGTATAAAGGGAAAGGCAAAGATTCATTCACAGGAGGAAGCTCCTGAGACTGAGCCAAAGGTGGGATATATGCTGGATGGACGGGATAAATTAGCGCCGGCTGACCCTTAGCCCAGGTCTGATGCATCTCAGCCATCTGCAATCTCAACTTATACATCTCTTCTTTCATTGCTTTAACATGTACCATTTCTAGCTCTTTTGACGGGTCCACGATACTGGTATCTGATTCTTGGCCTGTCATGTTGAGTTTATTTTTTGACCGGGTGTTGTAGGAATGGGTTGCCAGGATGTCGACTGCTTTTTTTGTCTTTGTGTTGTAAAGAGAAGTTACCACGTTAAAACCACAAACCAACCACCTTTCTGAAATGACACGACAAAAATGAAACATCACGTTAGCGTTAGGGCATTTAACATATTGGCAACAACTTTTGATTGGGCGCATGCGTTATCTCGACTTT
Organism: Nicotiana glauca; assembly: GCA_026770625.1. Lineage (NCBI taxonomy): Eukaryota > Viridiplantae > Streptophyta > Magnoliopsida > Solanales > Solanaceae > Nicotiana > Nicotiana glauca. The sequence continues at coordinate 7,417 of MU718836.1, read as the reverse complement.
TTCCTTATTTCCAATTGCAAACTTTCTCTTCCTTTGTTTTCCTTTCTTTTTGCAGTTTTGTGGTTCTTTCCTCTTTTTTTTCTTTTGGTTATGGTCGAATCCTATGTAGATTGCCTACGTATCATGACCCCGCATGAATTAGACCGAGCGTAGTTCTTGCAAATAAGTGCCAAATTAAATGCAAGAAATAAAGAAACAATTTTTGGAAATTTTCAAATTTTCATTAATAACAACTGCGATTACAAAACTACTAGACTATTTCTTTCTTCTTTTTTTTCAAAAGGAAAGTTCAAAACAGACTCAACAACAAAATACCGACTCGACTAATCTAGGATTACATCAAAGCTTCAAAACCTGGGGCCCGCGGGGCATCCCTTGGCATCGCCGCAGGCCTGCACAAGACTGAGAAAGCTTTAATATCAACTGTGACTATTTATAGAAAACTTGCCATGTAATGACTTCTTTTGACTTTAAAATCCAAGTGGCTATTTTTGAAATTTTTATTTAAGATTCGGTTTTGCAAATACGGCCTTTCAGCACTTCCGAAAGGGAGATTTTGAGGTTGTGCTCGCAAACCGTTTTAAAATGACTCAAGGTGGTTGTTCTTGTAAAAACAGCCTTCCGGCTTCCTTTTGGGGACATTCGGCTTATTTTTCAACAAGAATGGCGTCACCCGACTTATTGGATAAAAATTAAAATTTTGGTATTTTTGGCTATTTTAGCAAAAGGGGTGGTTGGACCCGATGAGGGTTGCCTGCGTATCTCACATCCGGTGAGAACCAAACTAGCGTAGTTTGGCAAATTAAAGAACTATTTTAAAACAAGACTTTTTTTCATTTTTTTTTATTTCATGACAAGACAAACTATTTTCCTTTTCGACTCTTTTTCTTTTTCATTGTCAACAAACAATAAAACAACCTATTTTTCCAAACTAAAATAAAGACTTTTTTTTCTTTTTCTGCGAACAATTTCCAAAAATAAAGATTTTTTTTATATTTTTCCTTTGCTTTTAGTAAAACAAACTATAAAAAACAAAATATTTCCATTTTTCAATTTTTTTCCGAAATTTCGGCAGAGTTTCGACAGCATTTGTGCATCGATTTTTCTAAAACTAAACAATTAATTCTTTACACTGCTATTTCTTTTTTTTCTCAATTTCGCAAAATTTTCGATGTTCAAAAGCCGGTCAGCATGTGTGCCCGAGACAAATAAATGCAACACGTAAAATGCATCATGATGGTCATATCATATCTGGTTACCTGTTCTAGACGGACCCAACCCCTATGTTGAGTCCCCTAAGTCATATGCACGTGATGCAAATAAATGCTCCTACTAGGGATTCGGGATGAAGTCAAGTTATTCTAGGTTCAAAACCTAGGTATGTGTTCTAGACTGTGTACCCAAGTGGACAACTAGAGTCTAGGAGGGGGTTACGTACCGGGAACCAAAAGGCCATTCGGCTTAGTAACTTGTCCAGCCTCTTTCTTATTTCAAGGTATTGACACTAACAGAATAGGGAGTCTCAACCAGTAAGCACATCCCCAGAGGTGAGAAGAGAAGGGTTTCGGCACAGTTTATATACAGTTCAGATAATATCAAAGCGGTAAACATTTAGCACATTAAGCATGAAAACATGTTAGAAAAATCAGATATAACCAAATACAACAATTATTCTGAGCTCGAATTCTGAACCCTGAACCGAAGTTCTGGGTTTGTATCCCCAGCAGAGTTGCCAGAGCTGTCACACCTCCTTTTTACGCTACTACACTCGTGAGGGCATAATAATAAAGGAGTTTTCCAATTAAAGGACAATCGGAACGGGATTTGTTATTTATTATTCAGAGTCGCCACTTGGGAGATTAATTGTGTCCCAAGTCACCGGTTGAATACCGAACTGAGGAAATTATGACCCTGTTAACAGTCTGCGAACCAAAAATTCGGATAAGGAATTCTGTTAACCCGGGAGAAGGTGTTAGGCATTCTCGAATTCCGTAGTTCTAGCACGGTCGCTCAACTGTTGTATTTGATTTTATCTAATTTCAATACATGTTCTATCTTATGTGCCCTTTTCAATAACCCACATTTATATATATGTATTTATTATTATTATTATTATTATTATTATTATTATTATTATTATTATTATTATTTTATAAGAATTGCAACATCATGAAAATATATCTCGAACCATGTCGCACCAGCACACCCGTGGCTTTTGACACATTTCGACTTCGTTGAGATTTGGATTTGGGTCACATAAATGTGCACCCATTTTTAGGAAAGTAACATTATTTAAAATGTGCGCCTAAAGTAACTACGCGTTTATTATATTTGGGAAAGACCATGAAATTCACTAAACGGCCTGTCCCGAATACTAAGTATTTTAATTAAGTGATTAATGAAGGCCCCGCAATTACATATTTGATTTGGCGAGGCTCGTCTCATATTATTATTATAAGGTCAATCCTAAAGCAAACTAACATTTTTCTATTTATCATTTGTCTCTAGAAAGGACAATTATTCCACAAATATAAATTTGAGCTCCAAATTTAAGTCCGAATTCAAACAAAAGGGAAGACCCTTTTCGCATGAACCCGCTACCTAATTCGAAATCCAATTTATATTTGTGAATTAATTCCATATATTCCTAATAATTTATTGTTGTATGAAGGCAACTCATGAGAACAAGTGCGTACAGACCTACATCACAAAATAGCTAATCACAAGCCTTGGTCCAGACCCAAACATGTACAAGGTACGCGAATAGGACTAGACTGTTTATTAGGTTGGTTGAAACTTACAGATTATCAGTAGGCTGTTGAGCCCACATCCTTAAACAGTACAAACGTCAATTCAATTTAAGCAAACATCCAATGAAACTGATTTAATCTATTCTATTCATATCCAAACGATGCTAATCCTTTTAATTCCAATTCATGCTCATATTAACCTAATTCCCTATTTGTTGATGAATTTCTGAATTTATAAATGTTGAAAATTGGAATAGAAACGTGAGTTTGAACAGCTATTCTATTAATACAAACTGACTAGCCTCCAACTAAGTTAAACTAACATTATTCGATGAATTTGGACCATTAAAACTAACTGCTAAAACATGAAATTGTGATTTTACCACTACCAAAAGTTGAAACAATCCAAAAGCCATATCATAAAATTGATTTATAAAATGAATTAGCTAGTATTCAAAACACACATAGAGATCTAACATATAACATTCTCATAGTTCTAGTCCAATTATACAATTCCGATTTCAAAGGACTGAATTAATGTCTAAAATAAGATGAAAACAGTCCAATTGTATAATTAGTAAAAATTTCTAAATCATTAAATGTTAACTTCTAAAACTATCATAGACTAGTATACATGTAATCACCAAAAGCAATAACTATCACATGAAGGATATACTAATGAGTGTTTAAAAAGCTATGAACAACTCATATTTTTACTCCAACAAGAGCTTCAATTACAAATTTCCCAAACTCAACCATGAGAGATTGAACGTGTACCTGGAATTATAAGGAATAGAGAAAAGTTAGCAACAGAAAATAGTCAACGGCAGCGAGCAACTTTAGGAAATTGAATCAACAATCCATGAGGATTCAAAAAATCAACATGAAGCAAATTTTGATCCACAAAATTGACTAGGTGACTTTCAAAGGCCATGAACAGCTAAATGCAGAACGGAAACAGAGTAATTGAGCTATTTTGTTCAATGAAACAGTGATATTTTAGATTTTTACTGATGTTTATAGTGTTTTTGGAGTTTTTATGTTTTGAATTTCGAAAATCTAATCTGAGATTTGAAGAGGAAGTTGGGGAGGGAAAAAATGTGGAGGTACAAAAACTTGTTCAAGAAGGCAAATGAATGCCTATTTATAGGAAAACTTAGGGTATAACTTCAGATTTTTATTTTACTCTTTAGTCCCTGTTTTATTTCTATTTTTACCCCTTATTTTCTGACTTGTACTACAAGTAAGTACCTCTTATTTGCTAAAATCTATACTAAAGTCTATTCTAGATGGTCCTATACCCATTAAAATTCCTATACTACCCTTACCTCATTTCAAAAATTACCAAATCTGATTAAACTACCCATTAAAAGTCATATTTTCTCTTCACAAAATACCCTTAAAACTCCCAGGAAATACCAACCAAACCCAAAATTACTATGTGACGACCCGACCCGTCGTCATGTGAGTTACCATCCCGTTTTCCCCTTATTATTTTGTTTCATATTTTTATATCGGTATTTGAGTTGATCGGGCGTAATTGAACTGGTTTTGGTTGAAAATAAGGCACATAGCCTCGTAGAAGGAAGCTTGTTTTAGAAAAGTCAACCGGAAGTTGACTATATGGATAGAAGGCTCAGATGTGAATTCCGATAATTCGAATATCTTCGGAGAATGATTTATAACTCGGGAGAGAGATCGGAATTTAATTTGGAGGTCCGGTGTAGAAATATGCTTGAATTGGCGAAGTTGGAATTTTGGCAGAATCCGGTTGATAGGTGAGATTTTGATCCGGGATTCGGAATGGAATTCCAGCAGTTGCACTAGCTTCGTTAGGTGATTTTGGATAAGTCTGCAAATTTTCAGGTCCTTCGGACATCGTTTGGTCGGGTTTTTGATTGGATGTTGGTTTCGGAAGTTATAGTTGAAACTTAGGCTTGAATCCGCCTTGATTTGATGATTTTTGTGTTTAAGGACGTGCTTTTATGATTGGAACAAGTTTGTATGGTGTTTTGGAGTAGGTTGGTGGTTTTGGTTGAGGTCCCGGGGGCCTCGGGGTGTTTTCGGGGGTTCAAACGGATCATTTTTGGTTGGCTATGTGATCAGTTTTGTTGTCATAAGTGTTGCAGGTTTTAAGGCATCGCGTTCACGTGGTGGTGGACATGAACGCGTAGAGGAAATTTGAAGCCAAGGATTTTTCTTCATCACGTTTGCATCAGGGGCTTCGCAATCGCGAAGGGTAAGCAGATCATGCATCGTGATCGCGTGACAATGGAACGCGTTCGCGTAAGAGGAAGGGCCAGAGCATCGCGTTCGCGGGCCAGGGGTCGCGTTCACGTAGAGGTAAATTTTGGTCAAATGGAATTTGTTCATCGCGAACGTGGGGGTGTTGACCGCGTTCGCGTAGTGTTAAACCTGGGCGGAACAGAAGGCTTTTTAATTAAAATTTCATACGTGAACCCCTCATTATTTCCTCCATTTTTGCACCACCTTGAGAGCTCTTTGGTGGATTTGGACGGGGATTTCGACGAGAAGTGACTGGAGGTAAATCTCATGGCCTAAATACGTCATTTTATCAAAGAATCTTCCATTAATTCTCTGAATTTGGGTATAAATTGAAGAAGTTAGGGCATGGATTTTTGCTATGTAAAAATTTGGATTTGGTGGCTCATTTGAACTCCGATTTTGATAAATTTTATGTGTACGGACTCGTGGAGAGATGAGGATTCCGAAAATGTGAGTTTCATAATTTTTCGAGAAGCGGTCCCATGGCTTGGGTTTTGCTAGTTTCGAGATTTTTGTTATATTTCAATTGTTTTCGATTGGGTGTTGTTCCATTAGTCTATTATGATATATTTGTACTGATTTTGGATAGTTTCGACGCGCGTGGAGGCCGGTTTGAGGAGGAAAGGCATCGCGGGCTAGAGTTTTCGCCGAATCGAGGTGGGTAATACTTGTAAATGATGTCCTGAGGGTTTGTAAACCCCAGACTTGCACATCATAGTGCTGTATTGAGGTGACTTGTATGCCGGATAACGGGCGTGGGGTAGAGCACCATTGGAGATTGTGACTTGATCCGTCCCGCTTAATAAAAACACTACCTAATTACTTGAAATTGAATTGAAACCCTAATAAAGATATTAATTATCATGAACTGGACTGATTGTCATGTTTTGGGCTTCGTGCTGAATATTAGAATCCTTGAGGGATTGGTATCACTGTCTTGGCAATACTGTGCATATTTTCATATCATTCTAAGGTTTTAAAATGGTATTTTGCAACTCAGCATTTTTATAAGATTTGAAAACTTAAACAAGGTTTGATGACATTTAGCTGTGAGCTGCTATGTTACTATTGCCCAAGGGGCTTATGTGCATTAATGACTATGCATGGATCGGGCTGCACGCCGCAGCAGGAGTGATATTGATATTGCGCTTGGGCTGTAGGAGCCTCTCCGGAGTGTGAACCCCCACAGTGAGCGCGGGCCCCTTTGCATGGATCGGGTTGTACGCCACATCGTCATGTGCATTGCATTGCATTCATGTATTGGCTCTACTTGTACTACGTGGCATAACATTTAGCACTCATACATTACTGGCATACATGTGTTATTTGCCTTATTGACCAGATATCCTGGTGGAAATTGTTAAGGAGTGCTGAGCCCAAGCGGCTAACTTGAGTGCAAACTTGTACTATTTGATGTTGTACCCGANAGTACTCACTCGACTCCCTGCACCATGTGTGCAGATTTAGGTACTTGGAAGCTTAGCTGAGCTTGGTGCTGGTCTACAGCCCCATTTGGGATCGTCGAGGTAGCTGCCTGGCATTCGCAGGACCCGACATTTCCCCTTTATCACTCTGTTGTTCTTTTTATTCCGCGTACATTCAGACTTGTAGAATTATTTTCAGTATTGTCCCGATATTCTGATAGAGGCTCTTGACTCGTGACCCCAGGTCTTTAGGAAGTTATGTTGTTCTGTGAGATTTTCGGGATATTTTTATAACTATCAGCATATTTGGTTTATATCACAATTAAGGATTTCTAAATAAATGGTTTATGAGCTCTAAGCTCGGGTTGAGAGCACATTTGGTCGGGCTTGCCTAGCCGTTGGGGTTGGGCGCCATCACGACCGGGTTTGGGGTCGTGACAAGTTGATATCAGAACCTAGGTTACTAGCCCTCATGAGTCATGAGCCGGTTGGTAAAGTCTCGTGGATCGGTACGGGGACGCCAATGCTTATCCTCGGGAGGCTGCGGAACCTTTAAGAAAAACTTCACTTTCTTGGAACTCTTATCATGCGTACTTGATTCAGCTTGAGATATAACTCTTGAAATTCCTTCCAAAGGTCTGTATGCGCACTCGAGCGCTTAGTAATATATTTGCCTTGATGGCTTGTGATTCTCCGATCGAGGGGCGAGATATAATCTCTGTGAGTTCATGTTGGGCCAGTCGGGAGGACTGGAGGCCGGATCTTTTCCATGGCTTGAGCACTGAGGTGCTGATTTTGCGAGCTAGCATTATGAATTTATATGCTCAGTATTGTCCCTAATTGTGTAAATGGCGGCTTGATAATGGGTGAGCTGCTAGGTGGTCGATTCTTATTGTGATATATTGTGTAGCCCCGAGCTATGGGCGTGGAGAATATTTTCATGTCTCTTAGTGGAAA
>MU718835.1:118203-149873 GCA_026770625.1 Nicotiana glauca | reverse complement strand
GGTAACAACTGAGCAACAATAGATGAAAAAGACATGTGGAAAGTGTCAAGCGGAGTTTTAAACTTCTAAAGGGTCGGGCTGGGGAAGCGCAGGCAGAGCAGTTGATTGAAGAAGTGAGTTTGCCCAAAGTGGGAGAGCAGCGGAGCTGTGTAGAGGCTTGGTAATGAGAAAACTATGCACCTTAAGAGAGTCTGGAGTGACTTGAGAATATCGGTACTTGGTTATGGGTACTTTCAGATATAATATGAAGTGGGGATTTCAGCGACGAGAAATAGAAGTCGGTAGATTAACTCGAAGCACAGTGTTGTTATGTGGCAGGAGATTGTATATGACGGAAGGGAGCTGCTTGAAGTGAAGAAAGACGTAGCACGACTGTGAAGCGAAAGGATGTTGTCGCCCATTTAATAGATGTTCACGAGGGATGAATGGACTCGTACAGCTGGAGAGTGAGCTTGAACTCAGGATGGATTATTGGTGTCGTAGTGATGGTACCCCATGCAGCAGCGCTGGAAGGTGTTAGGGAGCGATTTTGATAGGTGGGGTATTCCGGTGAGCAGGGTAGCAGTCACGTGGTTGGCGAGGCTCCTGCAAAGAGTTCTACTGGATATGCAGCAAGGGGAATTAAATTTTGAGAACAGTGTTAATGATTTGGAGAATCTAATTGGGTTTCTATGGTAAGATATCGAGAATGTCAGCGATTGTTGGTGCGAAGGTGGATGATGATTCAAAATATGAGAAATGGGGATTTACATGAGAATTCCGAGAATTTACGGCAGATGATTGCGCAAGGTTATGTCAATAGAAATTAAGAATAATGGTGAATTATAGAGCCTTTTAATGATGGCTTTAAGCTAAGTGGGAGAGTCCCACCGCTTATGATTTGGATTGCATGGTTAGCTACTCGCGAAGTTTCTTGGTAATAGCATACGGAGGGGTTNAAACACATGTGTTCAGAAGCTCCTGAATCAATAATCCAAGTTTTAGTGTTAAAAACTGCTAGACAGGTTCCTGAGTATTTGAGGACTGTACCAGCTACTGCATTTGCATTAATCTCTGTCCCTCCATTTCCTGAATGTCCAGTCTGCACCTGCTTGATTAGGTTAACCAGCTCTGAGAGTTGTTCTTTGCTGAAATGTTGATTGCAAGTCTCCATTGAACCTTCACTAGGGGAATCATCTTCCTTAGCTCCAATTACTGCATTAGCCTTAGTTCCACCCTGATACACATTTGATTTTGTGAACTGGAAGTCATCTGGGAAGCCTATCAACCTGTAACAGTCTGCCTTGAGATGTCCTACCCTCATACAATGACTGCATCTCACATTTGGATTATATTTGATCTTCCAAGGCTTGAACTTTTGCTGACTATTACCAAATTTTTGTGGTGCATTCCAAGTCCTTTGAGCTTGATTATTGTATTTCTCTGAATTCTTTGTTTGTCCAGCTACCATGAAGGATGAAGCATCACTAGGATATTGTACTTCCTTTTGACCTTCATCCTGTAATAGCAAAGAGTAGGCAACATCCATGGTTGGAAGGGGGTTCATCATCAGTATGTTCCCCCTTGCCTGACCATATGTGTCATTAAGTCCCATAAGAAATTGGATGATCCTTTGATCTTCCATAAATTTGGCTTGCTTTCTCTTTCCTTCACACACACAATCACAGGTACATCCTAGATGTGAGTTCAGGGAATCTAGTTCATCCCACAATTTTTTCAATTGGGTGAAGTACCCTGCTATACTGTTGTTTCCTTGTACTGATTTTGCTATTTCCTTCTGTAGGTGATATAATTTTGCCCCATTTGACTGTCCAAATCTGTGTTCAAGGCTACCCGAGAGTTCTTTTGCACTTTTTGAGTAGAGAACACTGTCACCAATGTCCTTGGACAGTGAATTGAGAAACCATGAAGTCACCATGTCATTACACCTGCTCCAAAGTGCATACTCTTTGGAAGTCTGAGACGGTGCAGCACAACTCCCATCTATGAAGCCTAGCTTATTTTTGGCTGAGAGTGCTATAAGCACAGATCTTCTCCATCCGGGAAAACCTCTTCTATCAAATGGTGAGTTGACATGGTCATACCAGGTGCATCTGAAGAGTGTAAAAATAGGGATGATTTGTGTCATGATTTGGTCCATTGTTAGAAGAACCAGAGGCAGTGATTGCAGGATCAGCTGAAGCAGTGTTCGTTCCAATCATAATTCAGTGATTAGATTGAAATAAACAAGATTTGAGAAAGATTGAATGGATCAAGCTAGAGCTCTGATACCATGAAAGAAATATAGATTCAGATCTGTGAAATTTTCTGTATATTATTTCATCATTTGTATCATTATTTATACAAGTAGCTAATCTAACAAGAAGAGAAAAGATTCTAATAAACTATACACTTGTACAAATTCTATTGCTAAACCTGTAACAGAAACTAACCAAAATATTCCTTTACAATGTTATTTACATGTGCTGTATTATCCTTTTCCTCCAACTGTCCAAGGTGTGTGATCAACGACTGAGATTCATCTTTAGCTTGTACGCTCAGGATCTGTCCACGTGTATAATCAGGAAAAGAGCCCCAAATAATAATAGAGACAACATAGTCATTATCGAAACCAATCTATTTGTCTGATCTATCTTCTTCTTCTCTTGTGTAAAATCGAAATCTCCTTCTTTGATTGAAAAATTCTGCACTATCAACATGGAGCTTCCTTTTCTTCTCCAACAAGTTGCGACCAGAAGAGTAGAGAGGTTATGGTGATGTTAGTGAGGAAGTAGTGTAAAGGACATTACATTGCTTCCTGCGACTTTGTTGGATTTCCCTTTGCCCGAGAATGAAGATAATCAAGGTATTTTCTCCTTTTTATATTCTATTTATTATTTTAGTTTGAATTCCTTTCAATAATATATTAGAATGAGTGCAATAAATTCTTGATCATAATATATCGAATTGGTTTGACACAAGAATGGTTAGTCATGGTACTGTATAGTACTATAGATCAAAAAATGAATTTGGTTAGGTACATTACTTTGGAGTTTGGAGAGTTCGTCCTACCTACCTTAGCCGTTATGCATGCCAAGTTTTCATTCTTTTTCCTGCATGTAAAAGTACTCCTTCTTTATTGCACAAGGATGATTTTAGAGAAGGAAGCCATTAACTCATCAAGAAAAACTCTGGGTGATCACTCTGAATTCATACTGAACCACAGTGATGGGTTGGGCTCTGATAGTAACTTATTACATAGAGTGCTACTTGTCCAGTCAACTTGCATTGTTTCATCTTCTATAATAGTTGCCTCTTTCCTGTTTTTAACCATATTCGCGCTGTAGTTAATAGGTGATCTATTTTGTGTGTTAACTGATGCTTGGTTTAATCATTATATGTCAGATGTGAATGCTCTTAACCATTAGTACTACAAATGCTAATTTGTGTGCAGGTTGTCAAAGTCAGTGCTTCGGTGACGCATAAGCGAAATAAACCAATAGAAGAAGACTGGTTAGAGAAGACGACTTTTGAATCAAATGGCATCAATGACTCTCGGCATGAAGATATTCTCTCAGTTTCATCCGCTGCGCTTTCTGCAGGTGGTCCGATAGATGTCTAGTGAGGAACCAAGCACTTCTGCTGCAGTACTTGTCACCCTGCTACTGAGGAGCAGCCTGTCCTTGGCAGTGAAATCCACGTTGTTGACAAGCCTGTGGTTGAAAGAGGACTTATTAACGATTATTATGTTGAAAAATAGCCTGTCATTAGCAGTTAAATCCAGATTTGATAAACTTGTGGTTGAAGGAAGACCTATTAACCTTAAAAATGTTGAAAAACTCCAATCTTCTTCCTCTAGTTAGTTGGAAGAGAGTGATGAAGATGATGGTGATGATTGTTTAAAGAAGAAAGAACAGAAAGTATAGGTGTTAAGTAAGAACCCACCATTCATAGGAGGATGTATCATTTAGTGATCTTGAAGTGGATGACATGAATGTGCCTGCAAATTTCAAGAAAGTAAATTAGAGTTCTGATACAGACTCTCGACATTGGGTTCAATTGAGAAAAAGCTCCATCAATCCTGTCAAAAGGTTCTAACTGTGTCAATCATATTGGATCCAGTAAAGTAAACGTCCATACCCCTGATAACAAAGAGCTCAGTGACTGGCTGGCTGTTGATGATATTGAGGTCACTCTGCACCTTGCTCTCTGCACTAAGGATTCTAAAATTTTAAGTTTGTATGTATAATACGAAATGCATAATGACTATTTTGTTTAATTATAGTATTTGGTATGGCAGTTTCAGTTACCTTCGTTGTGTTAGGAAATGTCTAAAGACATGAGATCGGGAATGGTACAAGATGATGCACAAGTGTATAAGAACTCTGCTGTTGCTGCTTTTGGTGTCAAGCAATAAGAGGTTTGTTCTTGAATGGAGTGGGAGGGTTACCTTTGAGACTGTTAATTCCTTACTGGAGTTTTTCCAGTATCTAAGAAGAGGTATTGATGTGATCCATCGAGGAGGTGGTCATCACGGGTGCCAAAGCATATACATATGGTCCTTGGATTTTGGCTCCAATTTAAATCAGTGTAGCATCTCGAGAGAATTCTCTGCTGATGGATTTTCAATGTCCTTGTCTTATGTTTTGATGATGTAACAAACTTACTATCAAGAACCAGATAGGAAACCTGACATATTTGGTATACATTACAAATGAACGGATTCCAGCCAGGACTCCAGCTAATGTGAACTGCTGTAAGTGTAAAAATAGAGAAACAAATCAAGGACATGATCCCTTGTGTTTTCCTGACAGCAGTACAGAAGTCAACTGTGCACAGCTGGAAAGTGACTACCACAGAAATAGTGCACACAGTGTAGCAGTTCTGCAGTCACTGGCCCTTTGACCTACCAAGTGCTTACATCATTCAAGTGATGTCATCAAGGGTGTATTAACAAGAGCATTATAAAAAAACATCACTTGAACACTTAGTCATTCACTTCAAGCATTTAAGTCTTTTGCAAACAGTGAACTTAATTCTCAAGAGCTTGAAGAACAAAGTTAAACGCTACTACGGACCAATTCCTAAATCGAGTATTCTGTTGTCCTTAGTTGAGTTGTAACTCTGTGATTGTTCTTACTGTAATACCTAAATTGCTTAGCTAGAAGCGCTATTTAGGAACTCCTTTGTAAAATCATAAACTTTTCTAAGTTTGTGTTATGACTAGATTTAGTCATAAGTTAAAGTATTTATAACTAGTGAGTGACAAAGCGGCTTGCGGTAAGTGTATCACACGTTAGTTGAGTTGAAGTCTTTGTAATAGAGTAATTACAAAGTGGATTGTAATAGAGTGTTTACAAGTTAGTGAAGTTCAAAGTCTACAAGTGTAGGTCATGGTTTTTGTTCTCTTGAGTGGGATTTTTTTCCACGTAAAAATCCCGTGTCTCGTTTACTTACTGTTTCATTAGTGTTCTCAGTGGAAACTCATAGAGGACCAGGTACTCTATAGTTTGATGGACTCATATAAGCTAACAATTAGTATAAGAGCAGGTTCCTCCTATTAGGCTAACACCTAGGAAGGATCCATATGGCTGCTCCACCAAATTTTGAAGAAGGTCAATCTACATACAGACCACCCAGGTTCAACGGGCAATATTATGGGTGGTGGAAGACAAGAATGCATGATTTTATCATGGATAAATATTTTGAGTTGTGGGATGTCATATGTGACAGTCCTTACATCTCAACAAAGGCTCTTATAGAAATTTTATTCTCAATGCCAAAAACCAGAAAAGAATACATCGACGTAGACAGGAAAGTTGTGGAGAAAAGTTTTCGTGTCAAAAAGATTTTGGTATGTGGAATAGATCTTTGCTTGTGAAACTGCAAAGGAGATATGTGAAGCTTTACAAACAACACATGAAGGAACCACTCAAGTAAAGCAATCTAAGATTGATATGCTCACTACCGAGTATGAACTCTTTAGGATGAAGGACGATGAATCTATGCAAGATATGCATACAAGATTCACCTCCATCATAAATGAGTTACATTTACTTGGTAAAACTATTCCTAGGAACAAGCTAGTGAGGAAGATTCTTAGTATCATGCCCAGTTCTTGGGAAAGCAAGGTAAACGCTATTATTGAAGCAAAGGACCTGCAGGAGCTGATCATAGACGAGCTGGTTGGAAATCTGAAGACCTATGAGACGAAGAGGAAGATATATAGTGAAAGATGAGAACCTAAGAAAGAAAATAACCTAGTACTCAAAGTTGACAGCAATGACTCGAGTGAGGAGGACAGTGATATGCTTACTTAACCAAAAGATTTCAGAAGATGGTTAGAAGAAATAGAGGAATACTGAAAAGGGTAAACTCCAGCAAACTAAAGAACTATGACCTCTTCCATAAGTGTGAAAAGCCTGGACACTTTATTAAAGACTGTCCTCTACTGAAGCAAGAGTACTGCAAGTACAATCCCGAGAAAGCAGTTAAGAGGAACCCAGTTCATGACAATGACTTCAAAAGGAAAAGTTCTGCTGACAATGTGGTAAGATAGATTCTTGCGGCATGGGGACACTCCTCTAGTGAGTCTGAAGATGAAGCTGATGTAGGTGACAATTCCATGATGGCAGTTGAAAGTAAGGAAAATATATGATTCAATATTTGCTTTGATGGCCCAATCAGATGATGATGAAAACGATGACAAAAGTGAGGTAAATTTCAGGGATGTTCAGAGAAATCTGAAATCCTACTCTCCTAAGAAACTCATGTCTTTATCTAATGTATTGATTGATGCCTACTATAGTCTTGTGGAGGATAAGGATACCTTGAACTTAGAGCTAGAAGAAGCTGAACAAACTAGAGATGATCTGGTAGTGTGTGTAGTTTATCTGAAGGAAACCATTTGTGAGCTGGAGAAAGAAAAATTTGTTTTAACAAAAAAAATTGCTAACACAGAACACGAAAGAGATGACTTAGAGGCTGTAGTTGTTGATCATAAAGAAACCATTGAAAACTTCACAAAAGAAAGAGAAGTCTTAATGAAGAGAGCGACTGAGATTGAGGAAGAAAGAGATGATATCTTGGTAGTAATTGCAGACCTAAGGGAAACAATAGAGGGACTAGGGACTGAGTTAAGACTTGGAAATTCTGAAAAAGGAAAAGAGGTAGCCAGCGAGGAACACATTAGGCTTGAAAACGAGTTGAAGGCTGTAAGAACTAGTCTTTGTGTTGAATCTGTGAAAAACAAGCATCTCCAAACTGAACTGGAAAGAGTGAAAAATAATCTTGAAAAGTCCCTAAAGTGGACCTGGTCCTCAAAAGCTATCACTGCCATGTACTTTAATAATGGTGGAAACAGGCACGAAATAGTGTTCCAAAGGGAGAAAATCCCTTACAACCTCTACAGCAAGTATGTTACTGTACCATATAACTGGTTGTGTAGCCACTGTGGGAACAATGGGCATTTCAAGGAAAACTGCCAAGCCAAGGTCGAGTCCATTCAGAAAAACAAAGTGTTTGCCAAAAATATAACTACTAAAAAGGGACTAGGTTCCACCCACAAAAAATGCATATTACCTGCATGGACTAAGATATCCCTTATTCATTCTCTTGTCTACTACAAGGGACCGAAACTTGCTTGGGTTTCTAAAACTAACTCTTGATCTCCTTGTGCAGGGAATAGTAAAAGGAAGCAGTCAACAATTATTCATGGATAGTGGATGTTCAAAACACATGACTGGGAACACCATGGACGTTTTTCACTAACAGCCCTGCAAGGAGGGAGTATATCATTTGGCAATAGAAAAAATGGGTACATTCTTGGAGTTGAAAAAGTAAGAAATCACTCACTCACTCTACTGAGAATATGTACTATGTCTATGGTCTTAAGTACAGTCTCTTGGGTGTCTCTCAGATATGTGATAAAGAAAAGAAGGTGGAGTTCTTGTCCAAGATATGTACAATTACTAAGCTGGTAACTGGTGAAGTGGTACTTGTGGCCCAGAGATGTAAGAACATCTATGACGCTGATTTTGAGTCCATACAAAGTGGTTATCTGAGTTATCTGAAAGCTTTTGATGATGATGCTGAATTCTGACACAAAAGATTGGGGCACACAAGCTTCTCCCTTCTGAACAAACTAATTTGGAAGGACCTGGTGTGAACACCTAATTTTTTACCACACCCAAATTCTATATTATTTTAGTGTAAATATTTTTTTTAGGTTTAATGTTGATATTTTAAAATTTTATCATTCTCTTAATAGGTTTATTGTTATAACTAAAAAAAACTACAAAAAATATTCACATACTTGTAGTACAAATTTTATTTCTATTTGTAAAGAGAAGAAGAAAATTAACAAAAAAAAATATATATTTGGTTTCATTTAATTAGAATTTTAATAAGTAATTTCTAGTATCTTTTTTTAGTATTATCTAAAATACATGTAAATATTTAATTTTCTTTATATTGTCAGAAATGTTGGTTAATCTTCTTATATTTATAGTTTAATTTATCATTTAAAATATAAAAGCAAAAAAATTAACTAATAAAAAAACTCCATTTTCCCCGTATCCCCACGTCATATTCTCCACTTTTACATTTTCCTCCACTTCAAAACCCACGTGCCCCACTTTACAGTTTTCCCCACGTTCCCACTCTTCCTCACCGTCAACACACACTATTACACATAAGGCATACATTCTAGATTTGTAGAGGGGATCCGACAGAGAAAACATAGTAACTAAAAAAAAATATTGTTCTTCTATATTCAAGATTCATTTGGAAGATTGTTTAGATTATTTAGTTTGAAAACGAAGTTCGAGATTTCGTTCGCGGTTCCAAGTTCGAGGTCATCGTTGCTAGTTTACGATTGTGGTCGAGGTCGTTTGGTCCGTTTTGTTGAATTGCAAAGCTTTAAAATTCACATATGGCAATAAAGGTTCATTTTTTTTTTACATATGTGCTCTGTCATCCTATTTGATTCATGAATTTTGTTTAAATTATTACTTTATTAAATGTCTGCATCTATACGAATTTTGATTCCATGTTCTGAAGTGGGTTTACTTGAAAATTTATTTTGTCTTTGTTAGTATTAGAGGACCTTGCTCGTTAGCTAGTTCTTGTTTGGTCATTGTTACGATGAAGTCAAAATTGTTATGTGAATTTTATTTGTTCATTTGTTAAGTTAGAATATGATGTAAGTTTGTTAAAAAAAAAAGTTTTTAAAGACATCTAGCCTTTTATACATTTCTTACTTGAACTAATAAAGCATTGTGTCGCATGTATATAAAAGGACGTGAAGAGTATGAACTATTGTTTGATAATCATATGTAAAAGTTAAGTGAATTCGCTTGAGGCTTATCCTTCTGTCTTTTTGTACTACTATGCTTATGTACCCATGCTTTTGTATTGTAAATTATGGAGTTTGTCCCATACTATTCGTTCGGATATAATCATTAAGTTAGTTTCTGGATTAATTAGCAATTGGAGTACGAAAATGCCAAACCATTTTTCCTAAGGCTACATATTAAGAAAAGTTTGTTAAAATTGAACAAGTTGTTGTTTGGTTTAGTTGGCGGAGAAACAAGTTTGGTAGGCAGTGAACTTTTGATAGTTAATTTGAATAAGCTAGTCCACTTCTTATAAGTTAATAGATCATCAAATTCCTTCTAGAATAGTAAGATAAAGGAACTGGATAATAATTCCAATAACCGAATCATACCATTTCTATCTATAATAATAAACCTTGACCTTCACAATAACCTCAAGCTTAGGAATGAAATACTATAAATAGACTAGAAAAGCTTTAGACACACTTTTAGTCCATATGTTCATACCCGAATCTTGGATTGCTATGTTTAAGTAATAAAAGGATCTTGTGCGCATTCCCGCGTCTTGATACCATAAAAATCAAAATAATTATATTTTGACGGTGTGTACATTCCGTGCCGTAGTTTAACATTCGATTTCAAAGAAGTGCCTTGTGTACATACCGCATCTAAGTCAAAATAACTAATAAAATATAATAATTAATTAAGCGGTAATAAATAATCCATAATCAATAAAATATAAGAATAGGTAAAAAAAAATTAATTTAAGCCTTACATTAGTCAATAAAAGCGACCGTGCTAGAACCACGGGACTTGAGGGGTGCCTTACATCTTCCCTTCGGTCAACAGAATTCCTTACTCAGTATTTTGTTTCGTAGACCATAATTAAGAGTCAAACCTTCCTTTTTGAAAGAGGATTCAAATAAAAGGTGACTTGGAATACCAAAACTCAATTCCAAGTGCTGACTCTAAATAATAAATAATTTCTTTTCAAAAAGTCACTTCAATTGGAAAAACTCTTCTAACTCAACCTCGTAATAGGGTTGCGTGGGAAAAAAGAGGTGTGACACCTGGTCCATCGTCTGCCCATGTCAAAGTTCAAAGTACAAAAAATATGTGATGCATGTGCTAGATGAAAGCATATAAAGTCCTCTTTTAAGTCTAAAAAGGATGTAAGCACCTCAAAGACTCTCGATCTTCTACATATGGATTTATGTGGTCCTATGAGAGTGCAAAGCACGGGAGGAAAAAGATATATTTTTGTAATAATGGATGACTACTCCAGATTCACATGAACTCTATTTCTTAAAACTAAAGATGAAATCTTTGAAGTGTATGTGGCTTTTGTGAAGAAGATCCAAGTGAAGATGGAATCTAGAGTCGCATGTATTAGATCAGATCATGCAACAGAATTTAACAATGCCAAATTTGATGAGTTCTGCAATGAAAATGGCATTACTCACAACTTCTCAGCTCCAAGAACACCTCAGCAAAATGGAGTAGTGGAAAGGAAGAATAGAACTCTTGAAGAAATGGCAAGAACAATGTTGATCGATAGTAGGATTGCAAATAACTTCTGGGCTGAAGCAGTCAATACTGCCTGCTACTTGATGAACAGGTGAATGATCATATCTCTTATAAACAAAACCCCCTATGAGTTGCTGAATGGAAGGAAACCCAAGCTGTCTCACCTAAGAATATTTGGGTGCAAATGCTATGTTCTCAACAATGGAAAGGATCAACTTGGCAAATTTGATGCCAAGAGTGATGAAGGAATTTTTTTGGGGTATTCTTCTCAAAGCAAAGCTTACAAGATATACAACAAGCGGACTCAATGTGTTGAGGTAAGTGTTCATGTTATCTTTGATGAGTCATATCCTTCATATGAGAAAAATGCTAAAGAAGTTCAAGATGGAGAGCCCTTACTGGTTCCTGGTGAAGTCATTGACATGACAAATAGAAAGGCACATATGATGAGCCAAGTAAAGGAGCCGAGTGGAGACAATGTTGTCTCTTCTTAAATGGAACCAGATACCTCAATTACAACCACTGAAGCTGAAGAAAGAGTGGTTGATGCAGTACATGGTAACACAAAACCAGTTAAATATACCCAGCTCCTCTACAAATGATCCTCAAATACCCTACTGGAAACACAAAATCTCTCATCCTCTTGACAACATAATTACTCCGCTAGATTTTGGAGTACAAACCAGGTCAAAAGCTAGAAATTCACTTGCCTTCTCAGCCTTTCTCTCCAAAATAGAACCCAAAAATATCAAGGAAGCCCTAAAAGATGCAGATTGGATTACAGCCATGCAAGATGAGTTGCATCAGTTTGAAAGGAATAATGTCTAGCACCTGGTACCTAGACCCTCGATCGAACTATTATAGGAACCAGGTGGGTATTCAGGAACAAGATTGATGAACATGGAAACACTACAAGGAATAAGGCCATGCTAGTGATTCAAGGCTACAATCAGGAGGAAGGGATTGATTACGATGAAACGTTTACTCCGGTCGCTCGCATGGAAGCTATTCGAATTCTAATCTATTTTGGGTCTCATATGGAATTCACTTTGTTCCAAATGGATGTTAAAAGTGCATTTCTGAATGGACTTCTTAAGGAAAAAGTCTATGTGAAGCAACCTCCAGGGTTTGAATGTCATGAACAGCCTGAATATGAGTTTAAACTGGACAAAGCATTGTATGGGTTGAAGCAGGCTCCTCGAGCTTGGTATGAAAGATTGTCAAAGTTCTTCTTAGAAAATGGTTTTACAAGAAAAAAAATTGAAAACACCATGTTCCTAAAGGAACGGGGAAGGAACCTGCTCATTGTTCAGGTATATGTTGATGATATCATTTTTGGGGCAACAACTGATTCTCTGTGTGAAGAATTTGCAAAACTCATGGGAAGTGAGTTCGAAATGAGCATGATGGGGAAGCTAAATTTCTTCTTGGGTCTTCAAGTAAAACAGTCTACAAAGGGCAAATTCATTTGTCAGCAAAAATACATCAAAGAGCTTTTGAAAAGGTTTGATATAGAATCATCAAAAGTGATAGACATTACCATTGCAACGGCTACTCGACTGGATATGGATGAAACCAAATCTTATGTGAATCAAACTACGTATAGAGGCATTATTGGGTCTCTTCTCTATCTCACTGCCAGCAACCAAATATTGTTTTCAGTGTGGGGCTATGTGCCAGGTTTCAATCAAATCCCAAGGAATCTCATTTGAAGGATACCAAAAGAATTTTGAGATACCTTAAGGGAACACATGACCTGGTCCTATATTACCCCTCAGGTGACAGTTTTAATCTCATTGGTTATGCTGATACTGACTACACAGGCTATCTTGTGGAAAGAAAAAGCACTTTTGGAATGGCTCACTTTCTAGGATCATGTCTCATCTCTTGGGGAATAAGGAAGCAAAACTCAGTGGCACTTCAACAACTGAAGCAGAATATGTAGCTGTAGCATCCTGCTGTGCTCAACTCCTATGGATTAAGCAGCAACTGAAAGACTTTAGGGTAGTTACTGAGTGTGTGCCTCTTTTATGTGATAACATCAGTGCACTCAACATGGCTAAGGATCCAGTTCAACACAAAAACACCAAGCACATTGATGTAAGACATCATTTTCTGAGGGACAATGTGGGGAAAGGGCAGAAAGGGCTGATCTGTATGAAGTTCTGTAGCACAGATGACTAAGTTGCAGATATCTTCACCAAAGCATTGAGTAGGGAACATTTTGAAAGAAACAGGGTGAAGTTGGGGCTATTGAAGCCCAATTGAGAACATGATTCCTCATCAATTGGCTATGAAAATCACCATCAGGTAAAACTCTATACACTTTTTTCTGGCCAAGTCTAACTCACTTCAATACTGTTGCAGGTAAACACAGAGGATGAGTATGGAAGCTGTACATGCATTGCATGGATAATAAAATAGGATTGAAATTTTCAATAACAGGTCAAGAACCTGGTTCTTGTACCAAAGGTTAGTAGTTTTGTGCATTTTTTGATACACGTCTTGAAAAGGCACAAATATCAATTGCCATGTGATCTACCTTTTCAGAACCTGCTGTCATGTCCCTTCACTTCAAATCGTTCCATCTCCTTCTGAAACGTTGCATCTTCCCAAAGCACAACTGCCGTTTCAAAATCGGTTCCTATCTCTCTTTTAATAATTATCCTCTCTCATTAAAAAAACCCCTTCTCCCTTCTTCACAAACCATACTCCTCTATTAGAACTTCTCCAAAGACCTTTCTTCCTATCTCTTCAGTCGTCTCTAACACTGAAGAACCCATTGAGCCTTTCATCCTCAATGAGTCTTCTGTAACCATTCATGTTCTCATCACTGAAATTAATCCTAACCCAGATTCTCATTTCCATCCAATTCTAAGGCGACTATCTCCGACACCCCTAAAATTATTGATCCTTCTTCTCTATCTTCTAAGGTTCCCATTGATCAAGGGAAAAGTGGAGAACTGGGTAAAAGTCCTTAGATCGCAGAGGTTTCCGCCATTGTTGTTTCAGATTATGTGGTGGCCATGGAGCCTATTGAGGAAGAAAATGTTGCGACCATCTTTGTGGTCTCTGCTGATGGCGTCTTACATGAGATAATTTCTCAAAGGAACGACATACAGGGTATGGGGGAAAAAGTAGCCATGGTGGCTGTTGAGGGCTGTGCACTAGCAGAAACTACTGGGCCATTTGGTGAGGAACCTGACCCCTCTCCGGAGAAAACAGGTCAGGGTTCTCACTCCCAGGCCAGTTCTGCCCCTGCATTTGCTGTTGAGCCCTTGGACATTCAAGTTCCTATCATTCAGAAATCCATAAACTTAAAATATTGGATCCGCTTCTATTGATCCTTCTTGTAAACAAGGGAGAAAATTATATCGGTGGTCTGTTGTAAAATCATTCCATAGTATTGGGAATCTTGAGACTTCTACCAAACCGAGTAAAGCAAATATTGTCAAGACATTTACTTTCTTAATCGAGGTGCGTATAAATTGTTCCGAACACCGTGCTATATGAATAAAAGAGTAAATATCTAAGAGAAAATTAGGATAACTGCAAGGAGTTGCATAGAAGCAGCAGAAGGAATGGCGTTCAAAATATGGTGTCTATTTTTGGACGAGGGATGTGGATCACGAAATTAGTATTAAAAGAACGTACAAACTGCGACAAGAAAAAAATAATTTGCTCATCACCACGTGGTTCTGATAATATACGATGTGGAGTTTGCGTCATTATCTACTATCAGTTTGCATCATTTCCTATTTTCAGTGCTTCATCACGAAGTTTCTTCTTGCATCACAATTCATCAGTTTACGCAACCATATCCCATATACAACTCAAATTTTACATAATGGTCAACTACTTAAGAAACAGGAAATGGAAGTAAAAGAAACTCATTCAATAAAAGGTGCTAATTCTTCCCAAAGCCTAGAGGATGTTAGTCATAACTTCTGCTGTAGAAACCAAACTAACAAATTAGGAAGGAGGACCGGTCTTGTATAATCTTGTAAACAATCTATATTCAAATCAGAAAATCAGAAGACATTAGTTTCAGAAAACAAAAACAGAAAAATTCCGAGCCCACAAGTTTTTGTGTTTCCTTAAGGAATTTAATTCCCTCATAGTTGTCCAAGGTTTAATTCCTCCCAGGATAGAACGGAATAATTATTTCGTAATAACGCGGCACTTTAGATCACAGAATTTCGGCGAACTCAAATGGCGGAGCAAATCACATAAAATACTTATATTTTGCTTTGAAAAATAATGCAGAATGCAAAAGATAGAGGGGAGAGACTTTCAGATTCGGTAGTGAAAAATGAGGCAGAGCCTCTCTATTTATAGCCAACAGTGTTGAGTCCCAACAAGTGCAAAGGTGTCTGTTCGTTTGAAGAGGTATCTATTAGACAGGATTTCTGTTAAACGGAATAATTGGTCGCGGATTTGACCGTTGGAAAATAATGCCGCGAATTTAATATTTTTCCGCGCAAAAATATTAGGAAAGGAAATATTCTAAATCCGAAGCCGAGCGAGCAAGCGAAGCCGCAAGCTTGCTCTCCTCTGTCCTCTCTTCGTAGCCGATCGAGCAACGACGATGTCAACGGCGTGAGGCTTGCTCTCTTCTCATCTCTTTAAGAGTTAGAAGAAGTACTTATATATATAAGCACAAGAATTTTCTTCTTCCTTTCCAATGAGGGATACAGTTCCTTTGTAAAAAGAACTAATTCAAAACTTCATTTTCCTCAATTTCTTTTCCCACCATTTTTCTTTCAAACCTCTTTTTGTTTTTATTAAAGAAATCCAACAAGTCTCTATTATGATTTATGACAGATGCTCAAGCATTTTGATGTTGAGTTTAATTGACATAATCGATAGCATAAAGAACTTTTTTATATCAGATTGTCTTTAATTATTATAGTAGATATTGAACCAGCATTTAATTTCAAGATTATAAATTTATGAAAGGCTACCTGTAGGATATAGGTATCTTTTAAGTGATTTGATATCAGAGAGAATTTCTAACTTTATGAGTTTTAGATTTTAGAACGAGCGCTCTAAGTTCTAAATTTAATAAACTTTTTACACAAATATATTTGTAGGCATAAGTTATATTAAATTCATAAAATAATTTGGACTATATTTTAAATTCAAGATATATTTGTCCAAATAAATATTATGGACTAACATAAATAAATTATTTATATAGGTCCAATATATATGGATTAAATAAATAAGCCTTAATCCATTGGGCTAGCCTATTTAATTATGCTAAAGTGATGAGCCCACTTCATTAAGCCCAAGATATCATCTTCCTAGAGGCCAAGTTTGGTGTCATATGACATGCCACACCAAGTCAAGCGGGAGATCCAATAAGATCATGCAACATGTCAAATTGACAAGGCATGTCAAGTCACATTAAAAGGCCAATGAAATCGTGTCACGTGTGCAAGTGACATGTTCCGGCCAATCAAATGCGGCCTCGTCACACTTCAATTTGATTGGTCAGAAAGAGTTTGTTCTTATCATAACTCTTCCCTACACAACTATAAATAGAGGTCTTCATAACTTAGAGAAGATACCAGAAGTTATAACAAAAAGCAGGAAATAACTCGTGGATCAAACGCTGCAAATTTCTCCAAAAGTTTCACGCTTCAAGCAACCAAGTTCAAAAAATCAAGCTCAAGCTCAAGAACGAAGAACAAATCAAGGTTCAAGGAGCACGAGTTCAAATCAAAGTTTGTGCTAGTTGAATTTAAGATCATTGTCCGTGGCAACAAATATAGATTCAAGATCAGGCTAGAAGTTCATTGAATTTATTTTCTATTGGAAAGAAGAATCAAAGAATTCATAGAGATTATAACACTCAAATATTTGAAATAAAATACTACAATTGTTACAGTATTTTTCGGTCTTAATATTATTTTCTCTACGCAAATTTATTTTCTACAAATTCTGGCACGCCTTATGGGACAATCTCTTCCTCTCATCTCAAGTTTTCAATAACCAAATTGTAAGAACATTGAAATGACTTCAAAGAAAATTAACTCCAGTTCAACTTCCACCAAGACTGCTAATTCCAGGTTCTATGCTGATGTGAGAAGCATCTTTGATGTTACCTTCGGAAGCTTTGGACCAGTTACAAGAAGCAAAGTAAGCTCGTTAGGACAACAAGCACCCCAAGTGCCATCCGCATCAACCCCTGTTTTCGGATCTTTATCCTCAAAAGGATCAAGATCTTCCACAAACACACCAGAAGGAGGAACCGATGTTGCTGAAAAGATAAAGAAAACTCCTGCTCTGCTTGACCTCTCCGGATCCAAGCATTCTACTGTGAAGGAAGATGATGATGCTTCAAGTGATGGATCCTTCCTACTTACACCACACAACGTGAGTCAATCAAGGATCAATCTGTGTGAAATTCATGCTACTTTCCATCGTCCACGACAATCATGCAAGCCATGTTAACAAATACTTCATTTGTGGAGGAGCAGTTGGCAAACTTGATGGAAGCAATCACCGGCTTGACCAAGTGCATGCAAAATCAAGATGCTAGAATCGGCAAGCTAACATATAGGGTGGTAATCTTGATGGAAGAATATACCCATGCACCTGGCAAGCTCCCAGAAGTTCCTGAGATTGATTCTCCCCAAAGACAAGTAACATCCGCTAAGCCCATCCCTATCTCGTCTGAAGGAATGATTCCAATCGATCAACTAAAGGAGTTCATTGAAGGAACCATTAAGAACAAGTATGAAGTTGATGCCAAGTCCTCCCTTACATATGCAAATCGTACACTGCAAAGGTCGATATATTGAAGACATTTGCTGATTATCAACCTCCAAAGTTTCAATAGTTTGATGGAAAAGGTTATCTAAAGAAACATGTGGCGCACTTTATTGAGATGAGCAACTGTGAGCATGTGATTTTTTCCCTATATGAATTACTCCCAAAATTTCAAACAAAATGGTTTCTTTCATTATTATGCAATTTTGTGGATTTTTATGACATTTTATGTTAATTGTTTGCATTTTATTTGTGCATTTTAATTCATATTGAAAATATAACAATACTCTTGGCATTTGTTTAGGATTTAATTTCATATTTTAGGATTAATTAGTAGTTAAGAAAAAATTAAAGAAAATAACAAAAATGGTCTTTTTGCATTTTTAGTTTTAATTTGTCTTAATTTGTGTTTAATTAGAAATTAGGGTATTTGGAAATTAGAAAATATAATTTTTTAGTCTCAATTTGGTTTTTGAGTTTTAATTTCACATTTAATAAAATCAGAAAAATAAAATACAAAAATCAAATATAAAAACAAAGAAAAGAAGAAAATACACAAAACAAAAGAATTTGAAATAATAAACAAAAGGGCTGGCCAGCCCAAAAGCCATAACCCCAGTCCAAAACCGGACCAATCCACACCCCAACCAGCCCAAGCCCATTCCGTTAGCCGGTCCAAATACCTTTCCCCCCTAAACGACCCTGTTTTGGAGCCAATTGATCTGGGCCGTAAATCTTCCTTAATCCAACAGTTCTCATCGGTTCGAAACAACGAATAAAACTGTCCAATATAATCCAAACCCTAAAAATATTCTTTACCTTCCTCATACCCACCCCACCGTAACTCCGGCATTACAACCACTGTCCCTCCGCCCTAAGCCGCCGGTTGGAAATCGTCTCCGCCGGCGGCCGGCAACCAAACACCCCCAAAATTATACCCTGAACTCCCCTCGTCCCCCTCTTTACAAATATACATTCAACTCCCTTCGAATCATACCCAATCCTTTCGAATCTTAGATCGAAAGTTCGACCCCAAAATCCTAATCTGTCAAACGGCATCCAAAGTCACACCAGGGCTCCGTCTTCACCTCCCCATCGTCAAGTCATTATTATTCCCCCTCAAAACCTGTTGAAACACCCCTAAATTCCCTAACCCTAGCTGCCGCCTTTGGGCTCTGGTGGGGGCGCTGCCACCTATACTATACCAAACTTATAGTCCACAACCCCTAAACCACTCTAAGCCCTATTCTCTTGTTTTATGCACAAAAATCCCAACTGAAGTCCTTCAAATTCACATCTAGCATCCGAGTTTTCTAGGCTAGGGCCAAATTCATCCACACAAGCATCCCGGGCATGTCACTTGTCCATACAGGAGCGCTTGAATCTAGTAGTGAGTTTCCCCTATTCTTCGTTTGTTTTGTTTCTTTTTTCTCTGTTCTCCTTCTTTGCTTCCTGTGATTTGTTCTTGTTTTAGTGATTGTTGTTAATTAGTTTAATTGTTGACTGAATGCATTTGATATAGATATTAATTCAGTAAGTTTTGTTTCGTTTATTTCTGTTTTGATTTTTGGGGTTCCTTATATGTTTCAATAATAGTTCTGTAGTTTAATTCTGTGTAATCCTACGTTGGTAGTTCTGATTTTAGTTTAATTTTGTGTTGAATCTGTTTCTATCTGTCTTTGATTCAGTAATCGATCTTGTTTGAAGCCCTATTTGAATGCCAATCCCTTATGATTGTTGCTAGCTAATGTTAAGCCAGTTCAATTGATAATTGTCTTTAATAATCCCATAGTTTGATGTTTAGTTTCAAATAATGCTTAGGCTTAGTTTGGTTAACCCTAGTTAAATAATTGTTTGGATATAGCTGTACTAAACTAGTAATTTCAGAATGAGTTCAAGGGCATTTTGGGTAACTAGCACTGGACAGGAATGTTGTAGGTTTAGTTGGAATGCCCTAGATCCTTCTAGAATGGGGTTCAATCTAGCAATTCAGGAAATCTATAGTATAACTTGGAACATAACTCAATAAGTAGAGGACCATTTTGAAATTAAAATAAGGACTAAAGGGCAAACACAAAATCTGAAGGCTGCCCTCATTGATGCCTATAAAAGGCAGTCCTCTTTGCTTCATTCACAAGTTTTGAGCTCCAAAAACTCCCCCCAAAAACCACTTTGCAGATCTGATCTTCCTAATTTGAATTTAAAACCCCAAAGCCTTCAAAAACAAAACAAAAAAAGAAAAATAACAGAAAACTCAAAAAATACTATTCTATTGAATTCTTGGTTCAGTTTCGAGTTTCAGTAGTTGATTTTGATCTTCCAGCCTAATTTCAATTTGATGGAGATTCTTCTGAGATCTATTAGTTCATTTTTGGGTTAATTCGAGTTCAGTTGGGTCCATTGTGGGTGTTTGCTGTTGCTGTTGGTTTTACAACTTTCCGGGCTGTGTTTAAGTGTGCTTCTGGGTGAAAATTGATTTTGCTGCTGATTTGGTTCTAATATACTGTTGCTGTTACGCTTTGTTGCTGATTTCTCCTCATTCTCATTATATTTTCATATCCAGGTACACACTTGAACTCAAAATTGAAGTAGCTTCGAGATTGAGCATGAAATGAAAGTATTCAGCCGTTTGTTTGCTAGATGATGCATTTGTAATTAAGTAGATGTTAGTGATATGTACTATATAATGAAGTCTACTTAGAACTATATTCAAATGAAACTCAGACTGTGTAGTTTTTACCTAATAGGACTGTTTTGGACTGTTAATTTGTGGCTATCAGCTGTAGACCTAGTATAGTTAGGTACTAGTTTCAGTTTAGCACTTTGTTAAAAATAGAAAATCAGGACTGGTTTAGATTCATAATTGATTTAGAGATCAGCCCGTTTCAATCTCAATTTCAAAGCTAAATGTGCTTTTCAAACAGTTTTGTAATACAGTAGTTAATATCAGTATGCTAGTTATTGATGTCATCTCCTTTGTTTCACTAAGCTCACTATTTCAACGTAGGAATAAATAATTTTAGGTTAATGGCTCAAATCAGTAGTTTACTTGAATTAAATCATGCATCATCAACTGGACTGATTTGAACTAGTTAACCTGTTCATGAATATTCTTAGAGTCGTATATAACAGCCTTATCCCAGGACGTTGGGCCTCAAGATATCTGATACGCGGGACCAGGTCCAGTGTTAATTTCCTTCACTTTGGGACTTGGGCCAAGACCTTGACTGGCAGCTTGTTGCTGTAGCATGAGTGCAATTTTCCTTCGTTGGGCTTATCTCGGAGCCCAATGGGTGGCTTTGGTACAGAATTATCATTTGGTTTACCTCAGTTCAATAACAAACTATTTAGGAATTTTTCTTGTGTTATTAGAGACAAGTAAAAATAGAAAATTATAGTTGCTTTAGGACTGGCCTTCAAATAATAAATGAAACGAGCCTCGCCAAATCAAACGCATAAACTGCGGGGCCCTCGATAATTGGTTGTATTAAAATACATAGACTTCGGGATGGGCCGTTTAGCGAATTTCATGGCCTTCCTCAAAGATAATAACGTGTTAGTCACTTTAGGCACGCTTTTAATAACGTTACCTTCTTAAACTCGAGTGCGCATTTATGTGACTCAAATCTGAATCTCAACGAAGTCGAAATGTGTCAACAACCACGGGTGCATTTATGTGACGTGGTTCGAGACACGTCTTCACGATGTTGCAATTCTCGTTAAATGTAATAATAAAAGCGGTTTATGGTTAAAAAGCACATAAGCTAAAACATGTTTTAAAATCAGATAAATAAGCTGAACACGACAGTTGAGCGACCATGCTAGAACCACGGAACCCGAGAATACCTAACATCTTCTCCCGAGTTAACAGAATTCCTTATTCGAATTTCTGGTTCGCGGACTGTTAACAGAGTCATTTTCCTCGGTTTGGGATTCAACCGATGACTTGGGACACCATTAATCTCCCAAGTGGCGACTCTGAATCCTAATAATAAATCCCATTCCGATTGTCCTTTAATTGGAAAAACTCATTTATGCCCTTGCGGGTGAAGTGAAAAAGGAGGTGTGACAGCAACAATGCTGGGACTTATAGAGATTACCTTGCCAAGTAGTTTGTCCGCTCGCTAAAAAGGAAATGCTTTTAATCGGTACACCGATATCGAGGCTGGATCTATTGATAGCTGGGATCAACTAAAGTAAGCGTTCCTCAATCGCTTCTATAACATAAGTCATACTGTGAGTATGATAGAACTTGAAAATACTCGTCAACGAGAGGTCAACCAGTTATTGACTTTATCAATTTTTGGAGGAATGCTAGCTCAACTGCAAAGAGAGGCTTAGTGAAGCTTCTGGCATAGAGATGTGCATCCAAGGCATGCATTGGGGACTCTACTACATCTTGAAATATATCAAGCCTAGCACATTTGAAGAACTTGCGACTCGTGCCTATGACATGGAGTTAAGCATGACCTCCACTAGAAACAAAAGGTTGCCTATCTATGAACCTGACAAAGGGAGTGACATGCAAGAAGTCAAGAAATGGAGCAAGTTTGTACCCAGGTCTGAAAACAAAGAAGCTATGAATGTCAACACATCCCGTGTGAAGTTCACAACGAAGGTGAGCAAGCAGCAGAACACGAAATCCACTTCTTTTCAAGTTGAACCAAGTGGTAAGTTGACTCTAAAAGAAATTCAAGAGAAGGAGTACCCGTTTCTGGATTCTGATGTGCCAGCAATTTTTGTAGAACTCCTTGAGTTAAATCTCATTGAGCTTCTGGAGTTGAAACGGTTGAATGAAGGTGGTAAAATGAATGACCCAAATTACTGCAAATACCATCGACTTGTGAGCCACCCTCTAGAGAAGTGCTTTGCCTTCAAGGACAAAGTTATAGACTTGGCTCGTGAAAAGAAGATCGTGCTTGGAGATGAGAAAGAAAGTGCAAACCAAGTCTCTATCACTTTTGGCTTATTCAGTCCGGATGAATTATGCGGTTTTAAAGAAATTAAATATGAAGTATTACTGGAGAACAAAAAATTTGAAGTCGATCAACCTGATAATGATGAAGGTTGGACGTTGGTGACTCGTCGTAAGCTCCATACAAAGAGCCCACGAAAAGAATCGATAAAACAACCAACAAGGAAAATAATGTTAACAAGACCAATGAAACAAAATCCAGTTACGTGTTTAGGGAAAGCAAAAGTGGAGGTGCACCACCCTCAAAAGCATCCATTGACCTTGGAGGATTACTTGTCTTGTTGGTTTCGCATGAAGATTTCCCGTGATGGTATTGAGGCCTCTTGTTGCAATTCTGATAAAGGGGAAGAAAAGAGTGATGACCTACCGTAAGAACCATCTTCAGAAAAGCTTATCTAGTCTATTCCTCAAGAAGTCAACCCGTGTAAGGAAAAAGTTATGTTCACAAATGACGACCTTCTACTAGGTAACACTCTTCATAACCGCCCGTTGTACCTGGTTGGCTATATGTGTTATGAAAAGGTAAATCAAATTTTGGTTGATGGAGGATCCTCAGTGAATATTTTGCCAATTCACACTATGAAAGAGCTTTGTATTCCCATGAACGACTCTCAGAAAGTCGTGTAATGATCCAAGGATTCAACCAAGGGGGCAAAGAGCCATACGCTCCATCAAGCTGGGAATCACCATTGATGATATGCAATCAAGTGCCTAACTGGATACAATGCCTTGCTTGGAAGGCCTTGGATATATGAGAATAAAATGGTTCCATCTACCTACCATCAGTGTTTGAAATACTATGAAGGTGAAGTCGAGAAGACGATAATTGTTGATGATGAGCCATTCACCGAGGTTGAGTCACACTTTGCATCAGCACTTCACCAATGCAAAGTTCTACTTAAAAAACCGCATCGTGAATGAGCTAAAAGCTGATGATGTCATGAATGATTAGTCCACGGCTAAGAGAGCTGAGGTGACTGCCGACAAGACCAGAGCTATTGCTGAGAAGGGGCACCCCAACCCAAATAAGTCTCATAAAGGGAACATTGTGTCTCACGGTAAGAAAGTAACTCCTCCGCTCCAATACGTCCCTAGAAAGAAAAAAGATGAAGGAAAACCATATAATCTCCAAACTAACATAATAAAGGGGTTAACTCTTTCGGTCAAATGAATTAAGGCAGTAAAGTCGTCCTCAATGCCGCTTGCAAGTTTTGTGGCCCAAAATCATTTGCAGAATATGGCACTCCCTACAAAGTGAACAAATGAAGGTTGTGATCCTAACGCTTACAAGCTATTTGCAAAAGCTAGATACAATCCTAATAAGCTATCAAAGTTAGGGAAGCTACCGTCAGAAGATGCAACGAGACAACCACGTGAAGATTCCGGATATAGGCAACCGCCACTAGTGCGCATCTCTATGAGAAGGGCGAGCAAAAATTATATTACTGTAGATAAATTTGCCACTTCTAACAATCCTTCTATCATTGATCGACTTGAAAAAAACCAACTGTGAGGACTTCCGTGTTTCAGAGATTG
This sequence comes from Nicotiana glauca, assembly GCA_026770625.1. Classification (NCBI taxonomy): domain Eukaryota; kingdom Viridiplantae; phylum Streptophyta; class Magnoliopsida; order Solanales; family Solanaceae; genus Nicotiana; species Nicotiana glauca. The sequence continues at coordinate 125,744 of MU718835.1, read as the reverse complement.
GGTCCATTAAAGAAGGGGAACAAGTTCCATAGAAATTTCAAAGCATAAGAACACCTGCTTCGGTTGGTTCCTTATAGAATGAGGCGACAAACAAAACTTGCGGCTTTATGTAAAGAATACTGAAGGTAAAGCCAAATATTGTGGTCTAGACTAAGGAATTTGACGAAGATGAAGAAAGTGTGGGTTCTTCGTATCATGTTACTATATAAGGGGATAATGGTATTCCATCTTGAATGGAGGATAATGCAGAGTTGGAGTATATTTTACGTTGTTATCACATATCCTTCAACAACGGGGACTCTCAAGAAGATAAAGATGCAGAAGATGCTCCACCTAAACTTGAAGAAGGAGTGAAGATTACAATTGATGCCTTAAAAGAAGTTAACCTTGGCACCGATGAAGAACTAAGACCTACCTACCTAAGTGCTTTACTAGGAATTGATAAAGAAAGCACTTATATTGAGTTACTCAAAGAGTTCAAGGATGTCTTTGCTTGGAGCTACAAAGAGATGCCTGGCTTGGACCGGAAAGTAGCAGTCCATCACCTTGCCGTCAAGAATGGTGTGTTAAACAAGCCCAAAGGCATATTAGGCCAGAGTTGGTTCCTTTGATTAAAACCAAAGTTAACAAACTCATCGAAGTTGTCTTTATTAGTGAAGTTAAATACCCAACACAGGTTTTAAGTATTGTCCCTATAAGGAAGAAAAATGGCCAGATTTGAGTGTGCGTTGACTTCAGGGATCTCAATAATGCTTGCCCAAAAGATTAATTCCCGCTTCCTATTCCAGAGCTGATGATCGATGCTACTACTGGGTATGAGTCAATGCCAATTATAGATGGTTCATCGGGCTATAACCAAATTCGCATGGCGCTAAAAGATGAAGAGCTTACTGCATTCCATACCTCCAAGGGCATTTATTGCTATAAGGTAATGCCTTTTGGCTTGAAGAACGCTGGTGCTACTTACCAAAGGGCTATGCAAAGTATTTTTGATGATCTTCTCCACAAGAATGCCGAATGCTATGTTGACAACTTGGTGGTAAAATCAAGAGAAGAGAGACCACTTGAAAGACTTGAGAATGGTGTTCGAGTTGCTCCAGAGGTACTAACTTAGGATAAATCCATTGAAATGTGCCTTTGGAGTTATTTCTGGAAAGTTCCTTGACTTCATTATCCGACATAGAGGAGTCGAAATTGATCAAGCGAAAGTGGATGCCATTTTGAAAAATGCTTGAGACTCGGGATATTCACGAATTGAAAAGTCTGCAAGGAAAGCTAGCATACCTTAAGAGATTCATCTCAAACCTAGGTGGGAGGTGTCAACCCCTCATTCGCCTTATGAAGAAAGGTGTCCCTTTCAAATGGGACCAAGCATGCAGCAATGCCTTTGATAACATTAAATCCTACTTGATGAAACCTCCAGTTTTGGCAGCTCATATACTTGGAAAGCCTCTTATACTATATATTTTAGCAGAAGAAAGGTCTGTTGGAGCATTGCTAGCCCAAGAAAATAATGAGGGGAAAGAAAACTGTCTTTACTACTTGAGCAGGATGATGACACCAAAACAAGCTGAATTATTTTCCAATTAAAAAGTTATGTTTGGTGCTAGTCTTCTCAATTCAAAAGTTGAAGCAGTACTTTCCCATGTTATTCGTCTTGTTTCAAAAGCAAATCCCATCAAGTTCGGTGATGTCAAAACTTGTTCTTAGTGATCAACTAGCGAGATGGTACCTCCAATTTCAACAATTTGAGATTTTGTACATCCCTTAAAAGGCTGTAAAAGGACAAGCATTGGTAGACTTCTTGGCAGATCATCTGATACCTGATGACTGGGAGCTAACTAACAAAGTAATTGATGAGGACGCAATGGTCGTTGAAGTTCAACCTCCACGAAAAATTTACTTTGATAGTGCTGTGCATTGTGGAGGAGCTGGTGCCGGCGTAGTATTTGTCACTTCCCAAGGTGAAGTCTTGCCCTACTCCTTCACCTTAACGCAACTCTGTTACAACAGTGCTGCTGAGTATCAACTATGAATACTTGGGCTAGAAATGGCTGTTGATATGAAGCAGTCGCAGTTGCAAGTATTTGGTGACTCCAAGTTACTGATCAACCATCTTAAGGTAGTTACGAGGTCAACAGATCTAAATTACGCCCATATCATGATTATGCTAAAAAAATTAATGGGGTGGGTCAGTGACGTGACTATTCAACATGTGCTAATGAAAGAAAACAAGAAGGTTGATGCTTTAGCTACCCTAGCTTCACCATTAACCCTGCCTGATCAAGTGCAAGTTAATGTCTGCCAAAAATGGGTAGTACCATCGCCAAATGAGGCTGAAGGTGAAGAAAATGAACTCATATTGTCGCTATTTCTGAATTTGAGAAAGAAGAATGGCGACAAACCATTATCAACTACTTATGCTATAGGATACTTCCAGAAAATCCTAGGAGAAGGACTGAAATCCGTCGTCATTCACCTCACTTCCTTTACTACCAAGATACTCTATATAGAAGGTCATTTAAGGGAGTACTCTTGCGATGCTTAGGGGAAGAAGAAACACTCTAAGCTTTGCAAGAGGCACATTCTTGGGTATGTGGGTCACACCAATCTGGACCAAAGCTCCACTTCCATATAAAAAGGATGAGATATTATTGGCCAACGATGGTAAAATATTGCTTGGACTACACTCAAAGATGCAAGTCTTGTCAATTCCATACGAATTTTATTATCAAACTCCTAAAGTGTTGCACCCGACTGTTGCATCCTGGCCGTTTGACACTTAGAGATTGCATGTTGTTGGACCACTGCAAAGTCCTTTGGTAGGCACCTATACATCTTGGCTGCAACTGACTACTTCTCAAAATGGGTTGAAGTTGTTTCTCTTAAGGAGGTGAAGAAGGAAAATGTTGCAAGTTTCATCCGAGTAAACATAATCTATCACATTGGAAATCCGTGTTACATAATAACGGATAATGGAAAGCCATTCGATAATAGGTTGATGAACAAGATTTGTGATCACATTGGCTTCAAACAACATAACTCTTCATGTACAATGTTGCCGCCAATTGTCTAGCTGAGGCATTCAATAAATCTCTATGCAACTTGTTAAAGAAAGTTGTCTCCAAATCCAAACGAGATTGTAATGGCCGTATGGAAGAAGCTCTGTGGGCATATAGAACGACTCACCGCATGCCAACACAAGTGACTCCTTATTAAAGAAAGGATTACTGATAAAGAAAATGCTCGACTTTGATTAGCAGAGTTGGAGGCTCTTTATGATAAGAGGTTGGCAGATCAACAAAGTCTTGAATGTTATCAAGCTCGATTGTCTCGCGCCTTTAATAAAATATTTCGACCGAGATCCTTTAAAGTAGGAGATCAAGTCCTCGCCATACGAAGACCCATTATTACTTTCCATAAACCTATAGGGAAGTTCACTTCAAAATAGGATGGGCCATATGTGGTACAAGAAGCTTACTCAAGTGGGGCTTACAAACTAGTTGATGCAGATGGCATGAGAATCGACCCTATCAATGGCAAGATTTTAAAGAAATATTATCCTTGAATTTGCAACGCTCCTTGACGTATGAGCCTAAACTGCAAGTCATGACGCTTCTTGATGCATGAGCCTAAACTGCATGTTGCTACACTCCCGACCCACATAAGTCTAAACTATGTACGACCCACACAAAAAAGCCCGCTAGGTTGAAAACCTTGAAAGAGGCGGCCTAGGTAAAAGTTAAGACATAAAAAAACAAAAAAAATAAAAAGAACATCACCCATTCTGAACTACTGTATGACTTAATCCTCTTCACTGGGGTGCGAAGGTATATTTGATTTTTATTCTGAGTTAAGTCGTATAAGTTCAAAAGATACATAATCCCCAATCATTGTCCAGATGACGTGATGGAATGAAATCCATTCAATCGGCACTTGAAAATCGAGCTGAGATACAATTCTTCCGTTAAACTTTGGATCTCATTTGATTTAAGGGGGAAAGCCTATGTTAAATTGGTGTCTTCAATAAAATGATTAATATCTGTTAGGAGGCTGTCAAGCATTTGTATTGAAGTTTGGGCACTTGCCTAAAGTTTCATAAAGCAAATTTTTAAGTTTTGAACATCGAGTTGGATTCGAAATTGTATGAGACTAGTATGGTTGGATTCATAATTAAATGAGTTTTCGAATTTTGTTAGTTTTGTCAGGTTTCGAGATGCGGGCTCGGGTTGCGATTTTTGGCTGGTTTTGGGCTTTTGATTAAAGATTTGACCTTTTTCGATTGGGATTAGTTGCTGTAGCATTGTTGATGTATTTGAGTTGTTTTTAGTTAGTTTCAAGCCATTCAGAGGTCGAAACGTGCGAGATGGAATTTTTAGAGCATCGCTCGGTATTAGAATTAGCTTGTTTGAGGTAAGTAACGATTTGTAAATCTAGTCCTGAGGATATGAAACCCCGGATTTCGCATCGTTTTACTATTTTAAGGTGACACACATGCTAGGTGACGGGCTTGTGGGCATGCACCATTGGGGATTGTGACTTGGTTCGTTCCATAGAAACTATAAGTTGTGTATTTAGTTGAAACTATATGATACTTATGTGTTTTAGAAAGAATTTCTATAAATTGGGTTGAATATCATATTTGGGCCTTGTACCAGAGCTGTTTGGACCTTTAGGGGCCTTTTTCTTATTATCCTCTCACTGTTTTTGGTTGAAAATCTATACTCAGTCATGTTATACTTATTGATTTTATAACTCAGTCTTTATTGCTTTGTTTTGATGCATATAAAAATGTTATTTTGGGTTGACTATCCAATTTTTACTGATAGGTCAAGTGGCTTGAGAGGTTTATGACTGAGTGAGGTCGAGGGCCTGATTTGTGAGGATATTTATGGGACCGGGCTGTATACTGCAACATGTTGTTATTGATTCATGATTAAGTGAGGCTGATGGCCAGATTGATTCGTGCCACAAGGTGGCTTGTTATAACGTTTGGGCTAAAGGAGCCCCTCCGGAGTCTGCATACCCCCAGTGAGCACGGGTACCCTGATTTTAAGTGATGTTATGCCCTAGGGGCTGTTTACGAGTAATTGTGAGGTTTTCCTAATGGGCTGTATATGAGTGATGGTGATGTTTTCCCAAAGGGGTGTTTATGATTCATGTTTTCCCGAGGGGCTGTTTACGGCTTATTGTTTGCCCAAGGGGCTATTTACTACTTATTGTTTGACCGAGGGGCTATTTACGACTTATTGTTTGCCCGAGGGGGTGTATACGAGTGATGTTTGCCCGATGGGCTATTCATGATTTCATCATTTTTTTGCTCATGGTTGCATTGAGCCTTTGTTTTGAAAACTGTTGACAAACATTTTAAAAATGATTTTACTGAATCTGGATTTAAATAAGATGAGTTGATCCAAACTATGATTTTAAAAGCTTGTTGTATTTTACTAAGATTTCATGATATGAAATTTATATGCTTTATTGCTCGTCACTACTGCTTAGCCTTTATTTACTTTGGTTACTTATTGTCACGACCCGAATTTCTCACTCTCGAGAGTCGTGATGACACCTACTAATAAAAGCTAGGCAAGCCAACTGTTTGAACCAATTATCTTTTCCCATTTTTAAATCCTTTAACAGTTAGGAACTATAGCTTATAAACAGAAAATTTTTTAAACAAGCAAAAGAAACGATAAAACATTTGAATAATTATCCAATACAACATCTTATGCAAAATCTACTCAGAACTGGTGTCACTCTTCACAGATAATCTAGAGTTACTAGAAACAAGGTCTGAAAGATAAAGAATACAATGTTTCTGAACTATGTAAATGAAATAGGATGAAGAGATAGAGGGAGACGCCAGGGCCTGCGGACGCCTGCAAGATTACCTCGGAATCTCCAATTGGACTGAAGGCAGCCACCCAAGCTAAGGTTCGAATGTTGTTGCTTTGGGATCTGCACACAGTTCAGAGTGTAGTATCAGCACAACCGACCCCATATGCTGGTAACTGCCTAGACTAATCCTGGCGAAGTGATGAGGCTAAGACCAGACTACCAAATAAACCTGTACAGTTATATCATATACAGCAGAAACTAAAACATAAATATACAATTAAGGATGGGAGGGGGACATTCGGCGGGGGAATATCATTTACCAACAGTAAATCAGAAGAGAGGCATAGAGAAAAATCTAAAATTTGCCATAAAAAGAATAAGGAAACAGTGACCAATCAACAACCATTTTTATCATTTATTGTTGCGGCTCGCAACCTAATCCAAATCATTTATCACCGTTGCGACGTGCAATCCGATCCAATTGTAATGTTGTTGCGGTGTGCAATCCGATCCAATTATAATGTTGTTGCGGCGTGCAACCTGATCCAAATGTAATATTGGTGCGGCATGCAACCCGATCCAATTATAATGTCATTGCGGCGTGCAATCCGATCCAATTATTATGTTGTTGCGGCGTGCAACCTGATCCAAGTATAATGTTGTTGTGACGTGCAACCCGATCCCAATATACAAATCAACATCAATTACAAGAAAAGAGTCCCGGCAAGGGAACAATAAGGAAGTAGCACTACTAACGCAAGGGAATCGACAATATAAGTAAATACGTCCTGCCAAGGGAGTCAGCTATAACCAAACTTATTCCAACATTTAACTTCACAAAAGCAACCTCAACTAGCACTAATACTCAACCATAAGCAACGTTTACGAGAATAATCATAATTCTTACCGAACACAGAAAATCAACAACTTAGGCATTTGTAGTACTTATTAAAAACATAACAGTGTCAATTTAAGACACTACTAGAAATTGTAGCTATGGCAACCCTTCTAAAACCATTGCAATAGATAGGCTAGCCGTCCCTATAGGTATATTGGGACGGATTTGGACGTGTTCCGGGATTCGGCGTTACAATAGGTCTATTGGAACGGTTATTTGCAACTGTTTGAAACGGTTATTTGCAACTGTTTGAAACCGTTCTGATATAATAATACAGTTGATTTTTTAAGCCTATTGCAATGGTTTTTGGGATATATTGGAACAATTATCAATACCCTATTACAACGGAATTATGACATATTGGAACGGTTATTAGGGTTGCTCTTATTATTTGCTAGTTGTATTGGAACGGTTATAGTCTCTATTGCAATAAATTATAATATTTATGGAAGCAAAATAAAAAATATTTTCCTATTCCATGAAATTGGTTTACACCATATCCAACTAGCATTATCCATGTACAAAAATAAAATATGGATACATTGTTTGGTCGACAATTCAAATGTCAAAATAGATAGTTCGCATACAAAAAGTTCTAAACTAAAATATATCCTTAAACATAATAATAGAAAGTCTAACAACGATCAACAACACTCAAGTAAGGTCTTCGTCACTGCTTTCATCCGCAATTGTTGCACCTACAAAAGACAATGAGAAATAATCAAACAAAATTTTTAGGATAATTGAGTCATAAAGTACTTAAAGCAGCTTCAAGCACAAATTCAGTTAATAAGCAATGCAAGAA
>MU718835.1:90144-116466 GCA_026770625.1 Nicotiana glauca | reverse complement strand
AAAATGAGAAATAATCAAACAAAATTTTTAGGATAATTGAGTCATAAAGTACTTAAAGCAGCTTCAAGCACAAATTCAGTTAATAAGCAATGCAAGATTTTTTTTTTTAAATTTGATAACTCGAAAATTTTTAAACTCTCTAAATTCTTAAATTTTTTGGTAGAGTTTCCTTTGCATATATGACTATCGCAAAATTTTCAACCTGCTCAAAACATCATTTGTAAATACGACTATGCCATACAAATTTAATTTTTTATTTCTACATGCAACATATTAGAAAAAAATAGCGAGCTCCCTGTACAGAAGAGGCACCAGAGCCATGAACAATCTCATTGTGGTTCATGTAGTTGAAAATGTAACTATCCATGAACTCAAACTATTCAGCAGACTCTCTAGGGTCAAAATCACCTCAAAATCTGACCTTCTATTCATATTTATGTCAAATTCTATTTATTTTTATAGTAAAAGAAATTGCTGAAGAGAACAACTCGCTCTTGAAACTCTTTCATAGCTACAAAGAAAATAAAGCAACATTTACTTTTGACATGAACCAATTCTTTATTTCCAGTAAGAAAGCGAATAAAAGTGCTGAGCACACATTGGGTCGCAAAATAAGAAGAAATTTCTTTAATGTACATGACACTGAGTCAAATCGATGGTGTTATCTAGTGCACATGGTAGAAGAAATTTCAAGCATATAATACTAGTAGATGTGAAGAAAATTTTAACACTTGGTAACACACTAAACTGAATCAAGAATCTGAGATTAGAATTGGTTCTTGTTGCAATAGTAACTCAGTATCTGTAGCCAAGTGAAGACAAAACTCGGATAATACTCACCCCAACAAGGAATAGATGATTATCAAATTTGATGCTAACAGAAATTCGTTTTAGAAAAAGAGTGAAAGAAAGTAGTAAAGGGAGAGTTGTCTACGTTTATTTTAATTGATTCAAGTTAAGTTTAACAGTATATTTGCATTGTACCGTTAGTTTTTAGGGTTGAGACTATAATCATACACGTTTTATATACATTAAGGACTATTACTATCACTTGATATATACGTTAAGGACTATTACTATCACTTGATATATAATAAGGACCAAAATAGTCCGACCCCAGTACATTAAGGACCATTTTGATCATTTCCTCCTAAGAAATAGAGTATCTTCGGCAGATTTTAATGGGTCAAATTAAAATATAGAAGAAAATTTCCTATCTCTCATCCACCCATTAGTAGGTACGTCGCGAAAAGAATAAATTTAAATTAGTACTTTTTATTTTAAATAAGAAATATTAATACCGGAATGAGTTGTCCTTCTTTGTTGCTATCAGTAGATGGACGACGGAAGTCGTGCAAGGACATCTGCAACAACTTCTTGACGGATAGTTGCCTTTTGTTCCTCAATTTTTTCCGCAATAGACAAACCAAATCAAATAACTCTCCAATATATTATTTTTTAAGCAAGATAACTTGCCTTAACATCTTCGAATATTAATATATCACCTAAACAGCAAGACAATTTGTATCCTCTTACATGTATATACTCCGCATAGCTACATTAGTAACTATAAGGACGAAATTAAGGAAACTACACACACCAACCTAACAAAAAGGGAACTCCATTATTCTGTACTAATGACATGATCTGAAGAATTCAAGCACGACATGCGAGAAGATATAACAAGTTACAGGGCATAAATTAGAAACAGAATCCATTAGATATCCTAGATCTACTAAGATATGCTCGCATACAATGTAAGTTAAGAGCATAAATTAGAACCAGAATCCATTAGATCTACTGAGAACACCATTTGCATCAGAAGCCAAACTTCAAGGCACAGTAACTTTTACAAACAAACAAAAAATAAAACAATTACCCTGACATATCATTGTATAGAGCTCGTTTGCGGATGACGTATGATGCATATGGGGCGCTTTAGCATTCATACGTAAATAAAGTATCAGTTTTGAGTAGTAGCACCACCAGTTAGACAAACATTCATACTACCAATTTATGGGCAAAAAAACAAGAAAAATCCTATGGACGAGTAATATTCTCCCTTTCATTAGTGATAGCAGGGGATATGGACCATCAATTTCATTGGAAGAATCAGGCAATCAACTGGATTTCTAGACCATCAAGAAGGAATTAAGTAATTTGAAGTAGATGCTCGGACCTAAGAGACTCTTCCAAACTGAGACTTTTATCCACTTTCATACCGACAGTAGGCATTTTGACAAGACCATTACATTAACAGTTTGAGTTGGTAACATTTCTCGTTAGTTTTTTTATAAGGAACATTTCTCGTTAGTTCTCACTCATTAAGAATCTTTCGAACATATTGCACGAAGAAAATAAACTTCAAACTATTATATAATAACTACTATGTGGTTTTCGGAAAGGAAGCTAACCGAACTCAACTTGTTTGAAATGATACTTAGTTGTTGTAGAATTTGGAAAAAATGCTTACTCTTGCTGATAACTTGCCATGAGCATCATAAGCCTGAAAACGTTTTCTTTGCTTTTTCAGATGATATCACTTCTCCAGAATATTCAATTATAAACTCTCAATCCTAATCATGTAAAGAGTGAGGAACAATTGGTTGATTGCAGCTAATTAAGAATAAGCCATTACAGTTACTGAGAAAAACCTCTGATATATTACAGAGAACTCAAATTTAATACAGCAACTGCTCGAAACAAAGCAAGTTCAACTAAACAGTGATTCCCGGTTCTTTGACATATCTGATAGATGAACCACTAAATTCCAAAGTATCATCTAATCACACTACAATAAAATAGAAAATATGTTGTACAAATATATCGATGCCATAGTACTTGATAGTTACATGTTATCACAAAACATCAACTAACCCAAATATCACACCTTTTCAAAGAGCCTTCTTACTACAACCAAATTTTTAAACAAATAAAGAACTACTAACAGTTATAAAGAGCACACGCTAGGGTGTCATACATTTAACGATAACACACTTTGTTGCACGAGCATATGATAAAAATTTTATACAACTCATCTTCCTAATATCACACATGAACCTCTAGAATGAGCAGCATATGGTATTTTAACTGCCAAAAGATGTTTTTAATCAAAGGTATGAAACGAGAGAAAAGAAGGGAGAAAATGTTCACTAGTTAGTGATTTACAACGTAAAATAGAGCTCCTTATTTGAGTTTAGCCTACAAAAAACAAGAAAGATTTTCTAGTTACATAGATACCTAATTATAGACTTATAGTACAACCATTAAGAATATTTCCTATAAGATTTGGCACAATCATTCATGTACATAAAAGAAAAGTGTAAACACATTCTAAGTATCACAACCACTCTTTTATGTTTAGTAATAGATCAGTCCACTGCTAAAGTAAAATCCCATATTTGTGTATGCAAAAATGACCTTAAATGCCACATAAGAAAGGTAAAGAACTAAAATAAGCATAATTTTCAAAATGATTTCTTGACAAGCTTCAATATTCAATCTATTTACCACATTCCCTCTAAATAATCTTAGCTTGACGTTTTCCAATTTACAAGCAATCATAATAAGAAATACCAGTTCTAGTTATTCAGCAAACAAACAAGCTATAGAAATTAAGCTCAAACCTCATAAATCATAATCAAATCCCATTCCAGTAGATCGAAACTCCATTTCCCATAAAAAAAATTGAACCATCAGGCATCAACATTTAGTTACTTATCTCTTAATTATTAATATGACCAAATTCCAAAAATTAGGGAAAACACTATAGTGTCGAGAGATGTTATTTTGCCTTTAGCAAAATAATTTAGAAGCAGAACCAAAGCAACAAATATGAAAATACTCTTGAGATTTTTCATCTAGAGCCTACACACAGAGGAAAAAAAATAAATTTCTCTACTAGAGCTTACCTCAACAGACCTAGCAGCGCGCTCGATGAAGGTGTGGCCAGAGGAGGAGGCTCGCTGGAGATTGGGTTTGACGGAGGAATTGGGGTTGGAAAATATTAGGGCTTGTGTTGGCTTTCAATATTCTCTAAGTGAGAGTATTTTGAATAAAGACCAATTATTAGGAATACAAAATTAAAAATATTAATTAAAAAAAAAAGTTGAACTGAAAGATGTAGCGCGGGTTTAGTAAATTAGAGAAGGAAAATTGGGGGGAAACTGCAACCGTTCCTATAGCATTTTCTCCCAAGAAATTGTCCTAATAATAAATCTATTCCGACAGTTTAAAGTATCGTCCCTATAGAGTAATCTATGGTAACGGCTATATGACTATTGCAACGGTTTTCTTTTATAACGGTACCAATAGGTTCGTTAGGCTATGAGGACGGTTATAATCGTGGCAGTAGCTAGTCTATTGTAACGGTACCATAATCGTTGCTAAATAACTATTGCAATAGGGACAATTTCTAGTAGTGAGACTCACGGGCATGATTGACACCAACGTATAAATACTCGTCACCATGCATATACGTCGTACTCAATAAGTAACACGTAGCAAATATGACTCAACTCCTAATCCCTCAAGCTAAGGTTAGACCAAATACTTACCTCAAACTTTCACGGCCAACTCAAGTCTCAAACACCACTTTTCCTTTAGAGTTCGCCTCCAAATAACTCGTATCTAGTCCAAATTGATTTAACAACATCAATAAATGCTAAAGAATTCAAATACAATGCTTAATTGTAGTTTTTCTATCATTTTCTCCAAACAGTCAAAAATCGACCCCGGGCCCGCTTGGTCAAAACACGACGTTTGGACTAAAACCCGATCACCCATGTTGATGCCCAACTTTTTCCTATATATTTTTTATATGCAAAATACCTTTCAAAATAGCATTTATATGCATATATAAGAATATCCCAAATTTTTATTATTTTTTCCTTAATTTTTTAAAGATTTTTATATTAATTTATTGCCCTATTTTATCAAGGGAGAACCCAATAATTATCCCCAAAATTATCATTTTTGGTAATTCATTTATTTTATTCTCATATTTATACTATAATATAGCTAAAACAATTTTTGCATATTTTTATAAATTTATTTGGTATTTTAAAAGCTAAATTGCATATAATTGCAATATTAGCCTTTTTTAAGGTTTAATTGTGTTTATAATTATAAAATTAATTTCAATATTTTTAATTTAATAAATATATATTATTAATCATTTTAGTACCCTTAGTTTATTTACAAAAATTATTTTACTATTTTTTAAAAATCAAATAAGGGAAAAATAGCTATTTAAATTATAGCCCATTTGCATTTCAATTTTAGCCGGATTTGAACCTCCAATTAAACCTAATCCTAAAACCCAATTACTCAGGCCAAATCTTAAACTACTCGACCCACGACCCTTTTAAAACAACCCGCCTGGATTCACCATTCAATCTAGACCGTTGATCAAAATGATCAACGACCACCTTTTAATCTTTCTTTTTTCAATTTCCCCTTAACCCCAAACCCTAGTCATTTTGCATCCCCAGCTACCTTTGAATCCCCCCCTTTCTCTCAATTCTCTCTCAAAGCTTCTCAAACCCTAGCCGCCTCCCTCCACTTCCACCTTAAAACCACCATAATCCATGGTTCAAAGGCCATTGAAGTCCTATACCGACATCCTATAACTCCTACACGCCTGGTTACTGTGGTTTTAAGGCCTGGCCATGATGAAGCTTGACCCAGACTTTGTTAGATTCGAGTTCTATGGTCGTCTCCGACCTTGCTCCGGCCAGCCATGGTTATTCGAGCCTAATCTCGACTTCTCCGGCTCAGATCAATAACTTTCCAAGCCTTTCTCATCGCCTGGTTTCTTCTGAAACTCTAACCCTTCTAGGTTTTTGCGATTCTTTTAGATCCGTTGCATATATGTGTTTTCTCTAAGCTTTTAAACATTTTCTCAAAGTTCTTTTAAAATTATTCTTTCAGACCTTCATCTTTTTCCAATTTAAGGTTTTGTTAAGTTATCCTTTAAAGTTTCTCTGATCTTTAGCATGTTCTATTGTGTTTCTCATGTGTGTCTTTTATTTTGTTTCTTAGAAGTTCCTTCTACTATATTTCTTATGTGTTTCTTCTATAGTATTCCTTATATGTTTCTTCTACTGTATTTCTTATGTTGTTTCTTCTACTATGTTTCTTATGATTGTTCTTCTACTGAAAAATGCATGTTAAAAGTCTCAGTTTCTTTCTGAGATTTCTAAACTCATTTCGTTAGTATTTTTTCCTTGATTACTTGTCCTTTCATATCTACACTCGATTGATGGCAAAACCGTAAAATTTGGGGTTTCATTCGAGTATTGAGACTATTCTCTATGTGATTTGCTTGTTCTTCATTTTTGAACTTGTTTGATTTCAAAACCCTAACAGACGTATTCGAGTTTCTGATGATTGTTTCATCTACTGCTCGACTAAATTTCGAAATCTTTATTTCAACCTTTATTTCTTTATATGATTCTGATTTCTTGCTAAACTTTTCTAAGGCCTTTCTACCGAACCCTCTGCATGCTATTTGATACTCTCCCTCTTTTTTGTCACTAAGATGACTATCATGTTCTTGTAGTTCACTACTTACTGATTTTTATGATTGCATGATGTTTTTTCTTTGTCCTAAATTCAGCCTCACATGCCTAATACTTGTGTACTCTTTATATATGCTAAGCTTCCCCTCTAAAAAGACTTTCAATTTTTGACTGATTTTAGACCTCCTTTGTGTAAGTTTGATTGATTGTTTCCTTGATTGGATAATTTCCATGTTACTTGGTTTGATTCAAAAACTTTTCTTAGCCTTTCTGACTTGGTTTACTCATGAACCAGTAATTTCGAATCCCTGACTCCTTGATTTACCATGTACTGATTGATTTTATTAGGTATCTTACCTTATTTGTTTAACCATGTATTTTAAAGATTCTTCCCTTAATTAAACTCCTATTTATTTACCCCTAATTGCCTACTTAGCACAAGATGCTTATTGAATCTCTTTCCTTAAATGATTTCTGTTCATTACCGTTTAAGTTTGAACTCCTTAATTAACGAAAGTTCTTCTACTGATTGATTTTAATTTGTACATGGTTATTTCTTGCCTTATTTTCTACCTGTTTTCAAACTATAAATACCTGCTTTTTCATTGACACAACACACGAACACTCTTAGTTTTCTGAACTCATACTCACATTCAAAAAGCATTCTCTATTGCTACTTGTGTTGTGGCCTGTTTTTCAACTACTGCTACTGCTATATTTTCCTTCTAAAACTGGTATGTCCTGATTAAGGTTTTCAGCTATCACAATAATATATTTATTTACTATCTTTGCCTGCATGTTTGCCTACTGCTTATGTATAGTTGAATGCTTACTTTAGCATGCTGTAATTTCCCTCTGCCTATTCTAAATCTATTGTAATCCCAAAACCCCACCCTCTATGTGTTTATGCTATGGTTTGACGCATGGAAGTACTGCAAATTATTGTCTACGACTCAAACTTGATCCCCCGAGATCCTAGCCTCTAATATTATATGTTCTGGCAGACTTATAGGCATGCCAACATCCTCTATTGCTGGGCATGCCTAAAGCTTGCCCTAGCCTAACCAATAGGCTCTTTGCAATTCCCCTATTCCCTGATCCCCTTTTGTGTACATGTTTGTAGTTGTTTCCCTCTCCTTTATTCCTTAGAATTATGTTCTTCACTCACATTCTCTCTCTGACTTTAAGTTCTGCCCCCCTTTTGTGAGCCTTGCCTTGAGAACCTCTGAACTTGGACACTTGAGGGCTGGCCCTTCCACACTGCACTTGTCCATATCCTGGTGATGCAATTTGGGTGTGAGCAATGCCCGGAGTCCCATTAAGGCTCTTAGGAAACTTTGACTCGCTCAGATTGGAAAAGTCTTTGGATCAATAGTTTTTGAGTTGGTCTATCTCATACTTCAAACAGGAAGTCTTAATCAGGCTCTCCTTTGGTTGTACTTTTTTATGTAATTTTATTCATTCTAGTTCGTAATAAGTTGTAATAAACACTTGGGGCTGGCTAGTGAAAAATGGTGGGTAATTATGCATGCAAAGGGCAGAAACTATGTCTATAGGTATTTTGAATTTTGCATATTCAAAATAGAAATCTTATATATAGGTCTATTATAATTCTGCATATCCAACTTCATATAGAAACCATGTCTATAGGTATATTGAATTCTGCATATTGAAATAGAAATCATGCCTATATGTCTATTCTGAATTCTGCATATCTAACTTCGTATAGAAATTATGCTTATAAGATTGTTCACTTCTGCATATTCAATTACATCTAGATACCATATTCGTAGGTCGTAAACAAATACTGCATCTAGATACCATGTTTATAGGTTTAAAAAGCCTTATCCATTTAGATACTATGTCTATAAGGCTTCTGCATTTTTTACACCATATCTACAAAGTTTAAAATCAGTAACGCATAGAAAGCATGCCTATAGGAATTTCTAATTGAATCTGATTCGCACTCAATGTTAGATATAAAACCAATAATAACGGATACTGTCAGTTGCAGAATTTATAATCAATTCGTTACATCCTGCCTTTCTTTTAATAATCTAATTCCCTCACTTAGCGACTTTAACAAGTATGCATTCAAACAATTTATTTCAAGCCTTACTATTTTCTGAATTCAGTAGATGTCATGCCTATATGACCTCGTCTTAACACTTAGACAAGCCATAGGGTAATAATTAAACTGAATTTTATCGATTAATTTCAACCAGGAGGCAGGCCTGATTCAGACTTCTTATCTGAATTATGTAATAAATCAGTCTGCCTCAACCTTTAAGCTCCCTTATATTCGGTATTTAATCAGACCTTAACCAGTATGTGAAAGTTATGATAATTATGTGCTTTTCTATTCAAGGAGGTGTAATTGAGCCTCTGTTTGTTTATATGCTTCCCCCTAAATGTGCAATATGTGTTTTTGTATGTCGCCTTAGATTTTTACCTTTTGAAACTTCAAGTAAACTAAATATCCCTCCCCTTTAGGATTAGTAGTCCTAAGTGCCTCCGGGACTGATAGGATTGGGACGGGTAGTAGCATGCAATAAGTACTCGAGACCTTCCGCGCTTTAATACCTTGACGGGGTGGAAAGGGTAGATATGGATATGATGACCACGCGATAATGTCACGTGTAGCCCCTCATTGAGGAGTTATTACCAGACATTGTGTGGGGTGATCCATATTTTTAATAAACCTAGGACCCCCCTCCCTTTTATTCTTTGCTTCTTTTAGCAATTCCAGCTCTTTCTTTTAAAAAATCAGCTTTTTCTAATTGTTCTTTNCCCCCCCCCCCCACCCTCTATTTCTTTACTTCTTTTAGCAATTTCAACTCTTTCTTTTAAAAATCAGCTTTTCTAATTGTTCTTTACTACTTTGTTTATTTGTAAACCATTATGTGAAAATCTCCTCATATTTGAAGCTTTATTTGTCTATATGTTATTTGCACCTAAATTCACAATAATTGTCTGGCTGGGAACCACACTAGTGGATTCTGAGGGGTGCCTAACACCTTCCCCTTAGAATAATTTCAAGCCCTTACCCTATCTCTGATTGCTCAAATCAAAATCCCTTTGGTATCCTAATGCACCATAATCATTAGGTGGGGACTCTTCAAATGCAAACCCAATTCCCAAAAGGAATGAGTCATCCTCCCAAATGTCATAAACCTGATTTCTGCGGAGGGAAAAGGGGGCGCGACAGCATGTCGGCTCTACTGGGGATTTTTTTAGGCTTTTACCCTTTCAGACTATTATTGTGAAATCATTATTCATTTATTTCTTTTAAGCATTCAATTTCCATTTTGATTACAAAACTGACTTATCTTTTTTTCGTTTCTTTACTGCTTTCCTTTACTACTGCTTTATATTATAAAACTATTGTATTTATTGCTTTCTTAAAATGTAAATACATGACAACATGCCTTTAACTGTTGTATAATCATGCTCAACATCATATTCCACTCGTGCCAAAAAAATCCTATAGAAACGCTTATAATGAGTGGTTGTGCTCTTCCGATATTATCACCCCCTAAATCCGAAAAAGACATATTTGCGGTAAAACCAGTCGATCAATGGTGTAGTCGACGGTTTCATGCCTTTCCCTCTTGAGTTGTCCACTCAAGGGTACCAGTCTAAAACCCCCATAGAAACCTCACTCTGTTTAATTGTGTATGCATCATGGTCAAATCCAGTCGAGTCAGTTATGTTGTCCGCATAATGACTCTTTAAGATAGCCTTGTCCAAAGTTCACTGGGTTTCTCTAGAACCCAAACGGTCATCGTCACGTTCTGCGCATTTATTTGGAGAACTAAATTCTTTTATGCCAATTATTGATATTAAATAGCCGAGCCCGGTAGGGGAAAAGGTCTAACCTTATTTTCTTGCAGAAATATGAGGCATGAAGTCCCCAGATTTGGCATGGTCACCAACATCCGCCCCAAATTGCTAAGCTGGTGGAAGGATTTTCACTCTAGTGATCAGACGCTTGTCCGGAAATATTTGGGGAACCTACCTTCTCTCTTAGAAATCCAACCCAATAACAAGATCATAGAAGCTGCTACTTTGTTCTGGGATTGCGAGAGCTTCGTGTTCCGCTTTGGGGATGTTGAAATGACACCTTTACTAGAAGAAATATGGGGATTGACCGGTATACCATGGGAAACTCCGGGTTTGTTAATGCCTGAGATCCGCAAGAGCAGGGGTTTCCTCAAGATGATGGGTTTGAATAAATCCTGAACTGACATATTTGAAAGACTCCTATATCCCTTTTGATTTTTGTACAAAATGTACAGTCACAGCAAATCCTACCGTACCTATCCTGATGAGTTTTCCATCACATCATCGGGACATATTCATCGAAGGGTCTTTGTGTTCATGCTTTGCTTCCAAGGATTGATCGTGTTTCCAATAAAGAAGTCAAGAATCCACACCAGACTAGCTATGGTAACTAAAACTCTAATGGAGGGGATTGATAGGAAACCATTCAGCATCGTGCCCATGATCATTGTAGAAATATACCGAGCCCTAGAGAGGTGTCAGCGAGGAGCCAAACACTTTGAAGGCTGCAATTTACTACTTTAACTTTGGCTAGTGGAACATCTCCAAAAAGGTAAATATCGACAAGAAATTCATCGAAGAGACAGGGATGATCATATCGCTTTTTCAGCATCCAAAGTGAATGAATTACATGCCAAACATATTCGCCCAACCAGAGAATGCTAGAGAATAGGTCAAACTCTATAAAAATCTGACTGAGGACCAGGAAAAATGGATGTTCGAGTGGTTTCTGACCAAAAAGTTCATCATCCGACCCAGAGATGCACCTTTCCTAATACTAATCAGCTTAAGAGGAACGTACCCTTACATACCTCTCCCGATTATGAGACAAGAGGGTAGGAAGCAGGTTATACCCAGGGTTGACAAGATGAGTCACTTCCGGACCGACTTTTAGGATGACGATATTCCTTACAAGTGCCAGGCTTAGCATATGTGGCACTACAAGATTGTCCAAGGAAGGGACACCATCGAGCTGGATAGATACCATGCTAGTTGTGCTCCCTATTATTCAAGCTGGTTGGAGAATAAGCACGATGGTTTGGGTCAACCTGGGTTTATTTGAGGTCACAGGATCATAGATGAAAGGACTGAAGCACGGGTGAAGTACAATCAACTACGCAAGAGGATCCGGGAGTGCGAAAGCAAGCACCGTGAGATACAGGAAGCCAATCAAAAACTAATTGAAGAGTGGAAGAAAATGGCTGTCAGCACCAACAAGCGACTGGGATATTTGGAGCGAGGTATAGTAGAGTTGGAAAAGAAATTTCTCAAGAGGGTCGAAGACTGCTAGAATGCTGAAGGAAATGAAGGCGGACATCTGGCCAGAGCCTACCTGCTGCTGGGACTGCGCGAGTTAGGGAAGCTGTTCGATGGAACCAAGGACGCCGAATTTGGGGAAGGTCCTTTTGGGACCAAATAGATAGGAGTTTTCATTTTGCTTTATAAAATGTAATAAGGCCACTAGACATTAGTGACTTTTATTTCATATTATTTAGTGTCAATTTGGAATTCGTCTACCTTTTTATCTATAAAATGAGGCATTTAGCATTCCAAATTCTCCAAATCAACTTGTCGCTAGGCCTAGGCCGACCTCGGGCTTAAAGAGGTGCTCAAATTTGGACACGGTTTACATTTCCGCACTATGTGTTGCAACAATTTTGTATAATCCTCACTAACTTGTTACCTTTTGTTTTTACTTTTTGTTTATTCCCCTCCCTAAATGTTAGTTCGTGAACTCTGGCAACATCATCCTATTTCACAAGATCCAGGGGCTCTCCACCTACTCCTCCTCTCAGTCCTATCAGACACAAGAACAAAGGGAAGATGGAAGATTTGAACAACGCTAGAAAGGAGAACTCAACTGAACGGGTAGAGGTCACTCATGGTCACGGTACTCTGGTTCCCAAGGAAAATGCATTCCAACTAGAACAAAAGCTGCTGAAATTTCAAGAAGAACTTGACCAGGTTCGTAATCTGGAAAATCTGTCATTTTCCCTCACCACTCCAGATGTTAATTTCCTAAATTCTCAGAATCTTGTACCTCCACAAAATATCCCAAAGCAACAAAACAATACCGCTCCTCACCACCATTGCAATACCTGCCATACCTCAAATAATACCCCTACTGCACATCCCAAAACTCCAGAACTCCACAAATGACCACTGCCACACCCAACATAACACCCCCATTTACATGGAGACTATACCGCACTCCACCCATCCCGTTGCAAGCACATCCGAGGTCGATGATAAGGAGTTGCTCATTAGAAACCTGGCCGAAGAACTTAAAAAGTTGACTAGCAGAATTCAAGGCGTTGAAGGTAGTAAGGGAATTGAAGGGTTAAACTACGAAGATCTTTCCATACAGCCCGATGTCGAACTGCCCGAGGGGTACAAACCTCCTAAGTTCAAAATGTTTGATGGTACAGGAGATCCAAGGGTTCATTTGAGAACTTACTATGACAAATTGGTTGGAGTAGGAAAAGACGAGAAAATTCGCATGACGTTTTTCATGAGGAGCTTGAAGGAAGATGCTTTATCTTGGTACATTAGCCAAGATCCAAAGAAATGGTCGAATTGGGTAAGCATGGTGTATGATTTTATGTACAAATTCAGGCTCAACACGAAGAATGCACCAGATGTGTTCTATATTCAAAATTTGAAGAATAACCCCACAGAAACCCTCCGCGAGTATGCTACTTGTTGGAGGTCCAAAGTTGCTAAGGTTAGACCCGCCTTAGAAGAAGAACAAACAAACAAATTCTTCATCCGGGCCCAAGACCCACAATATTATGAGAGGTTGATGATGATCGAGGGCCACAAATTTTCTGACATTATCAAGCTGGGAGAAAAGATCGAAGAGGACTTCAAAAACGGTATGGTTACGAATTTCGAGGCCTTGTAAGCTATAAACAAGGCTTTACAATCAGGCGGTGTGTCCAAGAAAAAGGGACGTAGGAGCCGTAATGGTGGCATAGAGAACCAAATCTCCCGTCAAATACCAAACCTACCCAATAACTCCACTCACATATCAGCCTACTCCAAATTACCAAGCACCCTCACCCCCTTACCAAGCTCCACCACCCACTTATCAATCACCTCCCACATATAGCCTACTTTACCCAAATATTCCCAACCAGCATATGTTTACCAAGACTACAACACTCAACAGTCCCACTACCAGTCCCCTCCTCCATGCCAAAACTTCCCTAGACCCCGACCAAACTTTGACTGAAGGACCCCAAAACAGTATATGGCTATTGTTGAACATATCGACCAGTTGTATGAAAGACTCAAAACTGCTGGTTATTACACCCCTATCCCTGCTGCTTCTGAGAATCCTTCCCAATGGGTTAATCCAAATAAATCCTGTGCATATCATTCCGGCATGAAAGGGCACACCATTGATGAATGACGCTCTCTGAAAGATAAGATCCAGACTTTAATCGATAACAAGATTATTGTGGCCAAGAAACCTACTCCGAATGTCCGCAATAACCCTCTGCTATACAACAAGGGTGGAGGCATTCACATGATTGAAATAGAGGATGATAGGGATCCCAAAGGATCAATTGGTTTGATCACAAAAGGTGACGATCCAAAGAAGCCCATAGTCACCCTTAATCCGATCGTAATCTAGATTCAGCATTCTGGGAATGCCGAGATAAATATGTCCATGCCACTTGAGTTTAAAGCACCATTCTCTACAAAAACTCCAGCACCGATTGAGGTCGAATCCATCAAATGCACCAACGCCCTTCGAAGTTGTAGTATTACCGCCCAAGGTGCATGCTCCATTCAGAATAAAAATAGCCACGCCAATTCTAGTGGCAATGACGGCCGTAACACCATTCCATACAAATGATATACCTTGGGACTACACAGTCGAGGCAAGAAGGAAAGGCAAGGCCATGTTCGGAAAAACTATTGCAGTACAAGGTATGACGAGTACTGGTAGGGTTTATACCCCAGAACATTTGGCTGAGTCAAGCAAGCAGGCCTCCAGTCGGCCGACCATCACTGAAACCGGGCCCAATAATCTCTGGGGAAAGATACATGCCATGGAATACTCGGTCATTAATTAGTTAAATAAAACACCGACGCAAATTTCTATCCTTAGCTTACTACAAAATTCCAATGCAAACAAGAATGCCCTGTTAAGGGTGCTGAGTGAGGCATATGTACCAAGAAACATCACCGGCAGGAAGATGGCTAACATGGTAGGACAGGTATTGGAAAGTCACAAGATCACTTTTCATGAAGATGAGCTGCCACCAGAAGGGTTGAGTCACAACAAGGCTTTGCACATCACCGTGCAATGCGAAGATTATTTTATCACCAGAATCCTGATTGATGGAGGGTCCAGCCTCAACATTTGTCCGTTGGTAACACTCAGGACATTGGGAAAGGGACTGCATGAGATTAAGGATGGGTCTATCAACGTAAAAGCTTTCGACAGTTCCCAAAGGTCCACCATTGGGGAAATTAGCATGTGTTTGCAAATGCGGCCTACCTGGTTTGATGTTGATTTTCAAGTGATGGACGTGCCGTCATCTTACAATCTATTGTTGGTACAACCATGGATTCATGCCGCTAGGGCCGTAGCATCAACATTACATCAGGCAGTGAAGTTTTAGTGGAATCACTAAGAGGTAATCATTCACAACAACGGTAGCAATCCCATATACAGTCGCCAAACCATCCCAGCAATATGAGGCAGAAGAAAGATAGGCGGGGAGAATTATCACCACATCGAGCGAGTTAACTCCGTTGACAAGGACAAAATGGTAGGAAAACAAAATTGAAAGCATACTGAACTGGAGTAGATACGAACCTGGCAAGGGGCTCGGCAAGAACCTCTAAGGAATACCTAAGCCTATCAAACTAAAGAAACATGGCACCACCTTTGGTCTGGGAGGAATTCAACAAATGGTCGCCACCATGTCGCGGTCCTTACTATCCATTGGAGCAGCCAATACCACACTTGGAATAGACTTTCCAATCGGCCGATGTTATCTATGGGTCAGAAGAAGAGGAAGAACTGACAGCAGTGAGGAATTTGTTCCTAAAAGACGATGATATGGATTGTTGTGTCATTTTCGAGGAGGAGGGGGAGGAAGGATCTTTCATACAGGCTGTAAGCAAAGGAGCATGCCTTACTAACTGGACCATCAGAACCACCAGAGCCCGGCGAGCCTGGGGGTAGCAAGGTTGAACAAGCACCATGCACTATCTTTTGGTTTTTGCTAGTTAACTTTCATTTCGCATTTTTTTTAATTTTTTTGCAATAAGATCTTCAATGTTCAAAACAATTATGCAATTTATCAAGGTATTTCGACTTTTCTTATGAATCAACACTTACTCTTATTATTTTCTCTTATTACTTTACTTATACAACATTACTATTACTTATCATGATGAACCAATGATTGTGACATGCACTGAGACAACACAACAAACATATATAGATTCATAGAAATATGATATACCGAAAGAGATTGTTAAGGAAGTTGAGAATTTTGAAAACAGGCCGAAGTCCAACCTGGACAAGACTGAAATTGTTAACTTGGGAGATAAAGAGAATGTCAAATAAACACGAATCAGCATTCACTTATCGTCATCAAAAAGAAGGAATACATAAAATTTCTAAGAATATGAGGACATATTCGTCTGGTCGTACGATGACATGACTGGTCCGAGTACATCTATTGTGGACACAAACTACCAACTGATCTGACATGCCCACCGGTAAAGCAGAAGCTCAAAACGTTCAAACCTGTTAAGAATTTTAAAATCAAGGAAGAAGTCACCAAGCAGGTCAAAGCTAAAGTTCTCAGGGTAGTTGAGTATCCGTCATGGTTAGCTAACATTATGTCGGTACCAAAGAAGACGGGAAGGTCAGAGTCTGTGCCGACTACCGGGACCTCAATCGGACCAGTTCGAAAGACGACTTCCCCTTGCCAAACATATACATCCTGATCAACAATTGCTCCAAGCATGAATTGCAATCATTTGTTGATTGTTTCTCCGGTTATCATCAGATCTGGATGGATGAGGAAGATGCTGAGAAAATGGCTTTCCTTACGCCGTGGGGAATGTACTGCTACAAGATGACGCTGTTTGGATTAAAGAATGCAGGGGCCACCTACATGAGGGCTATGAATACTATTTTTCATGATATGATACACAAAGAGTCGAGGTGTATGTAGATGACGTTATCATTAAGTCCAAGAAGACCACTGGTCACATGGAAGATTTGAGGAAGTTTTTCAACAGATTGCGAAGATACAACCTAAAACTGAATCCCACGAAGTGCGCGTTTGGGGTTCCTGCTGGAAAACTACTTGGGTTTATCGTGATTCGCCAAGGAATAGAATTGGATCCATCAAAGGTCAAGGCTATTCAAGAACTTCCAATGCCAAAGAACAAGAAAGATATGATAAGTTTCTTGGGGAGACTCAACTACATCAGCAGGTTCATAACATAGTCCACGGTCATCTGTGAGCCAATTTTCAAGATGTTGAAAAAGGATGCCGCCACCAAGTGGACTGATGAATGCCAGAAAGCTTTCGACAGGATCAAGGAATACCTATCAACACCACCAGTCTTAGTCCCGCCTGAGCCCGGTAGACCTTTGCTACTCTACATTGCAGTATTAGATGGTGCCTTCGGTTGTGTCCTGTGGCAGCATGATGAAACAGGGAGAGGGGAACAGGCCATTTACTATCTCAACAAGAAATTCACTACATACAAGACTTGGTATTCTCTGTTGGAGCGCACATATTGTGCTTTGACTTGGGTAGCCCAGAAGCTGAGACATTACTTTTATGCCTACACTACATATCTTATAAAAAGGATGGATCCGCTAAAGTATATCTTTCAGAAGCCCATGCCCACTGGCAAGCTAGCCAAGTGATCTCAAAAAGAAATCAAGGAACAGACACTAGCAGATCACCTTGCCGAAAACCCCGTGGATGGAGAATACGAACCTTTGAAGACATATTTTCCTAATGAAGAGTTATCATTCATAGGAGAAGACATTGCAGAATCCTATGATGGCTGGAGAATATTTTTTGATGGAGAATCAAATTTCAAAGGAGTCAGTATAAGAGCGATCCTAGTATCAGAAATCGGTCAGCATTATTCGGCGTCTGCCAAACTCAGGTTCTTGTGCACCAACAATATGGCCGAGTACGAATCCTACATCTTAGGGCTCATGATGTCTATTGACATGAACATTCAAGAGTTGCTAGTGATCGGAGATTCAGACTTGCTTATACATTAGATCTGAGAAGAATGGATAACCAAGAACTCTAAGATACTCCCGTATCTGCATCACGTGCAGGAATTGAGAAAGAGGTTCACAAAGATAGAATTCTGGCATGTTCCTAGAATCTAGAATGAATTCGTCGATGCATTGGCCACCCTGTCATCTATAATACAACATCTGGATAAAAACTTCATTGATCCCATTCCAGTAAAGATCCACGAACAACCAGCTTATTGTGCCCATGTTGAAGAAGAGGTAGATGGAAAGCCTTATTTTCATGATATCAAGGAATATTTAGCAAGAGGAGAATACCCAGAGCTTGCAAATCCTATTCAGAAGTGCACCCTTCAGAGGTTATCTAACAATTTCTTCCACAACGGAGGAATCCTATATAGGAGGACTCCTGATTTGGGGCTACTAAGGAGTGTAGACACAAAGGAATCATCTAAGCTGCTAGAAGAAATCCATGTCGTGACCTGTGGTCCACATATGAACGGTTTTATCTTAGCAAAAAAGATCCTCCGAGTTGGTTATTTCTGGATGACTATGGAAACGGACTGCATCCAGTATGTCCAAAAATAACATCGTTGCCAGATATATGCAGACATAATAAAGGTACCTCCAAACGAGCTTAATGCAACAAGCTCACCATGGCCTTTCGCCACTTGGGGGATGGATGTTATTGGACCAATTGAGTAGTCCGCTTCCAATGGGAACAGGTTCATCCTAGTAGCAATCGACTATTTCACCAAATAGGTCGAAGCAGCATCTTACAGAGCAGTGACTAATAAAGTCGTGGCAGACTTTGTCTGCTACTGCATTATTTGTCGGTTCAGGATTCCAGAATCAATCATTACTGATAATGGCTCCAACCTCAATAGTGACATGATCAAAGCTATGTGTGAAACTTTGAAAATCAAACACAAGAATTCCATAGCTTACAGGCCTCAGATAAATGGAGCTATAGAAGCCGCCAAAAAGAATATCAAGAAGATATTTAGAAAAATGATAGAGAAGCATAACCAATGGCACGAAAATCTATCATTTTCTCTATTGGGGTATCGCACTATTGTCCGCACATCAACTGGGGCAACCCCCTATATACTGGTTTATGGTGCAGAAGCCGTCATTCCTACCAAAGTAGAAATTCCTTCCATAAGAATCATATAAAAACCTGAGCTCAACGATGCAGAATGGGTGAAGAGTTATTACGAGCAGTTAGCTCTTATAGATGGATAGAGACTGAATGCAGTTTTCCACGGTCAGCTTTATCATAACAGAATGTCCAGAGCCTTCAACAAGAGAGTCAAGCCGAGACAGTTCACACTGGGGCATCTAGTTTTAAAGAAAATTTTCCCGCATCAAGATGAAGCCAAGGGGAAATTCTCTCCCAACTGGTAAGGTCCATACATGGTTCACCGAGTTCTAATAGGAGGAGCCCTTATACTTGTAGAAATGGACGGAGAAGTTTGGCCAAAACCAATCAATTCAGATGCAGTCAAGCGCTACTATGTGTAATCTTATGCTTTCCTATGTAAGGTAATTTGAACTACGTTTGAAATGATTCCTGTTTAAGAGGGGATATGTAGGCAGCCTCATGGGTTCGGTCACAATTCAATAAAATTTTCATTTTCCCCCGCAATTGGAAACTGGAACAAAATTTTGAGGCGGACCCTCAAAATTTCGAAGTAATTTCAGCTAGTCATCTCAAGCAGCGGTCGAAAGCATCAAGCCGTTAAACTTAGATAGAATTTTGAAAAGGACCCTCAAAATTCCATAACAAGAGAAGTTGCAATGTCTTGAGACACGTAACAGTCGTTGTTTCATCTAAAAACTATCTCGTAAATATATACTTATGTCATATTTTACGAATTCATGCATGTTTATTATCGAAATCGCTTTGTTCAACGATGCTACCCTCAATGATACATACCGTATCACCGGATCCAAGCCAAGCGGGTCAAACAAGGCCAGCAGGTATACGAACTAACCTCCCCTCTACAAAACTTACGATTTTTCTTTGGATGCAGACACTTGGATTGCAAAAGCATTTGACATACTATACACTCACGAGACAAATATTGTTCAGGATACGACTCTAAGAATTGTTGTATTTACCAGCATGTACTATCCACGCGCGTCGGAAATATTCCCTATATCGTAATGTCCCCAACAGTCATAATATTGCAACTTGCTATCAGCTAAGAAACCCTATTTTCCATTTTATTTTATTTTTTGCATTACATAAGGCTACCATTCTGCCTTCTGAGACTAAACATTGTCTCCATCTGCATTTTTTTCCGCATTGCATAAGGCTACCATTCTGCCTTCCAAGACTAAACATTGTTTCCATCTACATTATTCTGCATTGCATAAGGCTACCATTCTGCCTTCCGAGACTAAACACTGTCTCCATCTATATTTTTGCATTACATAAGGCTACCATTCTGCCTTTCGAGACTAAACACTGTCTCCATATGTATTTTTGCATTGCATAAGGTAACCATTCTGCCTTCCGAGACTAAATATTGTCTCCATCTACATCTGCACAGCTGAAAGATCGCCACTTTTTTTATGCTTGCATGGCTGATAGATCACCACCTCATTTACATTCTGCATAACTAAAAGATCGACACTTTATTTATGCTTGCATGGCTGAAATATCGCCACTTCATTTATGCTTGCATGGCTGAAAGATCGCCACCTCATTACATTCTACATGGTTGAAAGATCGCCACTTTATTTATGCTTGTATGGCTGATAATATCGCCACTTCATTTACGATAGCATGGCTGAAAGATTGCCACCTCATTTGCATTTTTCATGGCTAAAAGATCGCCACCTTATTTACATTCTGCATGGCTGAAATATTGCCACCTCATTCTACACGGCTGAAAGATCGCCACTTTATTTACGCTTGCACGACTGAAAGATCGCCACTTATTTAAGCTTGCATGGCTGAAAGATCGCCACCTATTGTATTTTATGGGCTGAAAGATTACCAAATTATCCAAGGGCATCCTCGTTCAGACGCACCATTTGCATAGCCTGAGAACACCATGCCATGGCTTGAGGATCCCTTTAATCTTTTGCATATCATTATTCAAAGGCGTCATGGTTTGGAGGCATCCTTCTCATAGCCCGAGAGCATCATTTCATGGCCTAAAAATCCTTTACTATATGTTTCACAGCCCAGGGCATCATGGTCTAAGGACGTCATCTTAACCGTCTAAAGACAACATTCACGGACTGATGGAAATTTGCATCACGTTTAAATTTATGCACAATATACGCTTGTATTTGCTTATTTATAGGTAAACCAGCAAGCAACGACCATCTCGACAGGAGCGATTCCGCTCCAGTTCCCGCAGCCCTATTAGACTTCAACCATTCATCTCATCCTAAACACAGCGTTCGTTCTCAAAAGTCTCTATCGGCATACTCCATCGACGGATCCTGAACTACATACGGCCTGATTCCTGTAAGACCAGGGATATGTAGGCAGCTCAAAAACCAGAGCATGGCTTAAGTTCCCTCGAGCCATTTCATTTGGTCAAAATTGGCCATTATATCTTTACCTGACAATTCTTTCATCCTTCCCGGGTAAAGTGGGGCAGTTGTTGATACCCAATTTTTCCCTATATATTTTTTTATATGCAAAATACCTTTCAAAATAGCATGTATATTCATATATAAGCATATCCCAAGGTTTTATTATTTTTTCCTTAATTTTTCAAAGATTTTTAAATCAATTTATTGCCTATTTTATCAAGGGAGAATCCAGTAATTATCCCCAAAATTGTCATTTTTGGTGATTCATTTATTTGATTCTAATATTTATGCCAAAATATAGCTAACATAATTTTTGCATATTTTATAAATTTATTTGGTATTTTAAAAGCTAAATTGCATATAATTGCAATATTAGCCTCTTTTAAGGTTTAATTGTGTTTATAATTATAAAATTAACTCTAATATTTTTTATTTAATATTTATGTATTATTAATCATTTTAGTGCCCTTAATTTATTCAAAGAAATTATTTTACTATTTTTTAAAAATCAAACAAGAGAAAAATGGCTATTTAAATGATACCCCATTTGCATTTCAATTTTAGCCGGATTTGAACCTCTAATTAAAGCCAATCATAAAACCCAATTACCAGCCCAAATATTAAACTACCCGACCCACGACCCTTTTAAAACAACCAGCCCGAATTTCCCATTCAATCCAGGTCGTTGATCAAAATGATCAACGACCACCTCTTAATCTCTCCTTTATCAATTTCCCCTTACCCCCAAACCCTAGTCATTTTGCATCCCCAGCCGCCTTTGAATCCCCTCTTTCTCTCAATTCTCTCTCAAAGCTTCTCAAACCCTAACCACATCCCTCCACTTCCACCCTAAAACCACCTGAATCCATAGCTTCCAAGGTCATTGAAGTCCTACACTGGCCTCCTATAACTCCTACACACCTGGATATTGTGGTTTCAAGGCCTTAACATGAGGGGGCTTGGCCCAAACATTGTTTGATTCATGTTCTATGGTCGTGTCCGACCTTGCTCCGGCCAGCCATGGTTATTCGAGCCTGATCTCGACTTCTCCGGCTCAGATCAACAACTTTCCAAGCCTTTCTCATCACCTGGTTTCTTCTGAAACCCTAACACTTAGAGGTTTTTCTGATTCTTTTAGATCCGTTGTATATATGTGTTTTCTCTAAGCTTTTAAATATTTTCTCAAAGTTCTTTTAAAACTATACCTTCAGAGCCTTAATCTTTTTCCAATTTAGGGTTTCGTTAAGTTATCCTTTAAAGTTTCTCTGATCATTAGAATGTTCTATTGTGTTTCTCGGGTGTGTCTTTTACTGTGTTTCTTATAAGTTCCTTCTACGGTATTTCTTATGTGTGTCTTCTACGGTATTCCTTATGTGTTTCTTCTGCTGTATTTCTTATGTTGTTACTTATACTGTGTTTCTTATGATTGTTCTTATACTGGAAAATGCATGTTAAAAGTCTCAGTTTCTTTCTGAGATTTCTAAACTCATTTCGTTAGTATTTTTGCCTTGATTACTTGTCCTTTTACCTCTACACTCGATTGATGGAAAAATGCTAAAATTTGGGGTTTCATTCGAGTAAGACTATTCGCTTTGTGATTTGCTTGTTCTTCATCTTTGAACTCATTTGATTTCAAAACCCTAACTTCTTTGGACCTATTCGAGTTTCTGAAGATTGTTTCATCTACTGCTCGACTAAGTTTCGAAATCTTTGTTTCAACCTTTGTTTCTTTATATGATTCTGATTTCCTGCCAAACTCTTCTAAGGTCTTTCTACTGGACCCTCTGCATGCTTTTTGATACTCTCCCTCTTCTTTGTCACAAAGATGGCTACCATGTTCCTGTAGTTCACTACTTACTGATTTGTGTGATTGCATGACGCTTTTACTTTGTCCTAAATTCAGCCTCGCATGCCTAATACTTGTGTACTCTTTATATATGCTGAGCTTCCCCTCTGAAAAGACTTTCAATTTTTGACTGATTTCAGACCTCTTTTGTGTAAGTTTGATTGATTCTTTCCTTGATTGACTAATTTCCCTGTTACTTGGTTTCATTCAAAAACTTTAATTAGCCTTTCTGACTTGGTTTACTCATGAACCGGTAATTTCGAATCCCTGACTCCTTGGTTTACCATATACTCATTGATTTTATTGGGTATCTTACCTTATTTGCTTAACCATGTATTCTAAAGATTCTTCCCTTAATTAAACTCCTATGTACTTACCCCTAATTGCCTACTTAGCACAAGATGCTTACTGAATCTCTTTTCTTAAATGATTTCTGTTCATTACCATTTAAATTTGAACTCCTTAATTAACGGAAGTTCTTCTACTGATTGATTTTAATTGGTACATGGTTATTTCTTGCCTTATTTTTTGCTTGTTTTCACACTATAAATACTTGCTCTTTCATTTACACAACACACGAACACTCTTAGTTTTCTAAACTCACACTCACATTCAAAAAGCATTCTCTCTCATTTCTTGCATTGTGGCCTGTTTTTCAAGTACTGCTACTGCTGTATTTTGCTTCTGAAACTGGTATGTCCTGATTAAGATATTCAACAATCAGAACAATGCGTTTATTTACTACCTTTGCCTGCATGTATGTATACTGCTTATGTATAGTTCAATGCTTACTTTAGCATGCTGTAATTTCCTTCTGCCTATTCTAAATCTATTGTAATCCCAAAACCTCACCCCCTATGTGTTTATGCTATGGTTTGAGGCATGGCAGTACTGCAAACTATTGTCCATGACTCAAACTGGATCCCCTAGGATCCTAGCCTCTAATATTGTGTGTTCTGGTAGACTTATAGGCATGCCAGCATTCTCCATTGCTGGGCATACCTAAAGCTTGCCCTAGCCTAAGCAATAGGCTCTTTGCAATTCCCCTATTCCCTGAACCCCTTTTTTGTACCTATTTGTAGTTGTT
The DNA here is from genome assembly GCA_026770625.1 of Nicotiana glauca. Taxonomy (NCBI): domain Eukaryota; kingdom Viridiplantae; phylum Streptophyta; class Magnoliopsida; order Solanales; family Solanaceae; genus Nicotiana; species Nicotiana glauca. The sequence continues at coordinate 92,128 of MU718835.1, read as the reverse complement.
TCCCTTTCCTTTATTCCTTAGAATTCTATTCTTCACTCGCACTCTCTCTTAGACTTTAAGTTCTGCCCCCTCTTGTGAGTCTTGCCTTGGGACCCTTCGAGCTCCCTCTGAACTTGGACACTTGAGGGCTGGCCTTTCCACACTGCATTTGTCCCTACTCTGGTGATGCAATTTGGGTGTGAGCACTGCCCATAGTCCTATTGAGGCTCTTAGGGAACTTTGACACACTCAGATTGGAAAAGGCTTTGGATCGGTGGTTTTTTTAGTTGATCTATCTCATACTTCAGACAGGAAGTCTGAATCAGGCTCTCATTTGGTTGTACTTTTTTTTATGTAATTTTATTCATTCTAGTTCGTAATAAGTTGTAATAAATGCTTGGGGCTGGCTAGTGAAAAAGGGTGGGTAACTATACTTGCAAAGGGCAGAAACCATGTCTATAGGTATTTTGAATTCTACATATTCAAAATAGAAATCTTGTCTATAGATCTATTACAATTCTGCATATCCAACTTCATATAGAAACTATGTCTATAGGTATCTTGAATTCTGCATATTGAAACAGAAACCATGCCTATAGGTCCATTCTGAATTCTGCATATCCAACTTCATATAGAAATTATGCCTATAGGATTGTTCACTTCTGCATATTCAATTACATCTCGATACCATGTTCGTAGGTCATAAACAAATTTTGCATCTAGATACCATGTTTATAGGTTTAAAACAAGCCTTATGCATTTAGATACTATGTCTATAATGCTTCTGCATTTTTTTACAGCATGTCTACTAACTTTAAAATCAGCAACGCATAGAAAGCATGCCTATAGGAATTTCTAATTGAATCTGATTCGCCTCACTCAATGTTAGATATAAAACCAGTAATAACGGATACTGTCAGTTGCATAACTTATAATCAATTCGTTAATCCTGCCTCTCTTTTAATAATCTGATTCCCTCACTTAGCGACTTTAACAAGTATGCATTTAAACAATTTATTTCAAGCCTTACTATTTTTTGAATTCAGTGATGTCATGCCTATAGGACATCGTCTTAACACTTAGGCAAGCCATAGGGTAATAATTAAACTGAATTTGTTCTATTAATTTCAACCAACAGGCAGTCCTGATTCGGGCTTCTTATCTGAATTATGTAATAAATCAGTGTGCCTCAACCTTCAAGCTCCCTCATATTCGGTATTTAATTAGACCTTAACCAGTATGTGAAAGTAATGTTAATTATGTACTTTTCTGTTCAAGGAGGTGTAATTGGGCCTCTGTTTATTTATATGCTTCCCCCTAAATGTGCAATATGTGTTTTTGTATGTCGCCTTAGATTTTTACCTTTTGAAACCTCAAGTAAGCCCAATATCCCTCCCCTTTAGGATTAGTAGTCCTAGGTTCCTCCGGTTCTGATAGGATAGGGACGGATAGTAGCATGCAATAAGTAATCGAGACCATTCTGCGCTTTAATACCTTAACGGGGTGGGAAGGGTAGACATGGATATGATGACCATGTGATAGTGTCACATGTAGCCCCTCATTGAGGAGTGATTACCGGACATTGTGTGGGGTGATCTATATTTTTAATAAATCTAGGACCCCCCCCCCACCCTCTATTTCTTTACTTCCTTTAGCAGTTTCAACTCTTTCTTTTAAAAATCAGCTTTTCTAATTGTTCTTTCTAACTTTGTTTATTTGTAAACCATTATGTGAAAATACCTTCTTATTTGAAGCTTTATTTGTCTACATGTTATTTGCATCTAAATTCGTAGTAATTGTCTGGCCGAGAACCACACTAGTCGATTCTGAGGGGTGCCTAACACCTTCCCCTTAGAATAATTTCAAGCCCTCACCCTATCTCTGGTTGCTCAAATAAAAACCCCTTTGGTATCCTAATGCACCCTAATCATTAGGTGTCGACTCTTCAAATGCAAACCCAATTCCCAAAAGAAATGAATCGTCCTCCCAAATATCATAAACCCGA
>MU718835.1:75993-90026 GCA_026770625.1 Nicotiana glauca | reverse complement strand
AGTTAGCGCTTTTCTAATTGTTCTTTCTAACTTTGTTTATTTGTAAACCATTATGTGAAAATACCTTCTTATTTGAAGCTTTATTTGTCTACATGTTATTTGCATCTAAATTCGTAGTAATTGTCTGGCCGAGAACCACACTAGTCGATTCTGAGGGGTGCCTAACACCTTCCCCTTAGAATAATTTCAAGCCCTCACCCTATCTCTGGTTGCTCAAATAAAAACCCCTTTGGTATCCTAATGCACCCTAATCATTAGGTGTCGACTCTTCAAATGCAAACCCAATTCCCAAAAGAAATGAATCGTCCTCCCAAATATCATAAACCCGATTTCCGCAGAGGAAAAAGGCGGTGCGACATCACCCATGAGCCCGAATATGTGATTAGTTTTGAAATCCGACTCTAAAATGAGGTCTAAATTAAATTATTCAAAAAGCGCTAACTCTACCCAAATCCCTAATTTTCTATCCTCAAGAACGTGATTTAAGCCTAGAAATCTAATGGGTGTTAATGGAAATTGAAGAAAACGAGTTTAAGAATTCATACCTATGGTTTTGTGGTGAAATCCCTCTTCAAAAATCATGCAAGTTCGAGTTTAAGTGAAGGAGTTATGAAAATTTTAAAGAATCCCATTTTTTCCACTATTTTAAATGACTGGGAAAAAAATATGCTATGCGATCGCGACAAAGCCTATGCGATCGCATAGGTTTGACTCTCCTCACCTACGCGTTCGCGAGCCAAGTGTCGCGTTCGCATAGGGTTAAAACTACCCAGCCCCAGACCCATCTCCTATCATATGCGTTATCTACTGACCCGGTGCGTTCACATAGAGTAAATTCCCAAAGATCCGCGTTCGCACCCAGGTCTATGCGTTCGCATAGTGTAAACCTGCCCCCTTACCCGTTTGTGCATTGCGTTTGCATGGATTACCATGCGTTCACATAGAGTTAAAAACTCAGACACCAGCAACAGCAGAAATACCGAATTTCTAAGTCCAAAAACACTTCGACACCTATCCGAAACTCACCCGAGCCCTCAGGGCTCCAAACATGCACACCAACCTAAAAAATCATACGAACTTGCTCGTGCATTAAAATCACCAAAATAACATCAAGAAATATGAATTTATCATCAAAATCATGAAATCTCTTAAGAACATCAAATTTTCCAATTTTCTCAAATACGGTCCGATTTACATCATTTCAGTCCATTTCTTACCGAATTTCACAGACTCGACTTTAACCATATATAAGACTTGTAGCAGGCTCCGGAACCAGAATACGGGCCCGATACCATCAAATTTTAAACACATTTCATTTCTAATAATTCATAATATTCCAGAAAACAATTTTCTTTATACAATTATTTCTCAGGCTTGGGACCTCGAAATTCGATTCCGGGCATACGCCCAGATCCCATATTTTCCTACGGACCCTCCAGGACCGTCAAATCATGGGTCTGTGTCCGTTTACCCAAAATATTGATTGAAGTCAACTTAAATTCTTTTTAAAGTAAAAATTCATTATTTTTCATAGATTTTCACATAGTGGCTTTCCGGCTCGCACCTGGACTACGCATGCAAATCGAGGTGATACTGAAAGAGGTTTTTAACGCCTCAGAACACAGAATTTATTTCTAAAACAAGTGATGACCTTTTGGGTCATCACATTCTCCACCTCTAAAGCAATCGTTCATCCTCGAACGGACATAAGAATGAAGTACCTGAGTCAGAGAAAAGATGGAGATAATGGCTCCGTATATTGGTCTCGGAATCCCAGGTCGATGCGTCAGCAGGCTGACCTCTCCACTGAACATGAATAGAAGGGAAAATCTTCAACCTCAACTGACAAACCTGCCAGTCTAGAATAGCCACTGGGTCCTCCTCATAGGAAGGGTCCTTGTCCAATTGGACAGTCCTAAAATTTAACACGTGACATGGATCGCCATGATGCTTCCGAAGTATGGACACATGAAACACTGGATGCATAGCTGATAAGCCCGGCGGCAACGCAAGTATGTAAGCCACCTCTCCCAGTCGATCAAGAATCTCAAACGGGCCAATGAACCTAGGGCTAAACTTTCCTTTCTTCCCAAATCTCATCACGCCCTTCATAGGCGATACTCGAAGCAATACCCGCTCACCGATCATGAATGCCAAATCACGAACCTTACGGTCGGCATAACTCTTTTTATTGGACTGAGCAGTACGAAGCCTATCCTGAATGATCCTAACCTTGTCCAAGGCATCCTGCACTAGATCCGTACCTAACAACCGAGCCTCTCCCGGCTCAAACCATCTAATCGGCGATCGACACTGCCTACCATACATAAGCATCATAAGGAACTATTTGGATACTCGACTGGTAGTTGTTGTTGTAGGCAAACTCCGCTAAAGGCAAAAACTGATCCTACGAGCCTCTAAAGTCAATGACACACGCTCGGAGCATGTCCTCCAAAATCTGAATGGTCCGCTTGGACTGCCCGTCAGTCTGAGGATGAAACGCTGTGCTCAACTCAACACGTGTGCCCAACTCTCATTGAACTGCTTTCCAAAAATGCGATGTAAACTGCGTACCTCGATCCGAAATGATAGACACAGGCATACCATGAAGACGAACAATCTTCCAGATATAGATCTCAGCCAACCTCTCGAAAGAATCGGAGACTGCCACAGGAATGAAATGTGCTGACTTGGTCAGCCTATCAACAATAACCCACACTACATTAAACTTCCTATGTGTCCATAGGATTCCAACAACGAAGTCCATAGTGATACGCTCTCATTTCCACTTAGGAATCTCAATCTTCTAGAATAAACCATCGGGCCTCTGATGCTCGTACTTAACCTGCTGACAGTTCGAACACTGAGCCACATATGCAACAATGTCCTTCTTCATTCTCTTCCACCAATAATGCTGCCGCAAATCCTGATACGTCTTAGCGGCGCCCGGATGAATAGAGTACCGGGAACTATAGGCCTCCTCTAAAATCAATTCTCCGATTCCATCCACATTAGGCGCACAAACTCAACCCTACAATGTCAAAACTCCATCATCTCCTAAGGTAACCTTCTTGGCACCTCCGTGTTGCACCGTGTCATCAAGGACACACAAATGAGGATCATCATACTGTCGATCTCGAATATGCTCCAATAAAGAAGAACGAGCCACTGTTCAAGCTAACATACGGCTAGTCTATGAAACATCAACCTCACAAACTGATTGCCCAAAGCCTGAACATCCAAAGCAAGCAGTCTCTCACCAATCGGAATATAAGCAAGACTGCCTATACTGGCTGACTTTCTACACGAAGTATCGGCCGCCACATTGACCTTTCCCGGATGATATAAGATGGTGATATCATAGTCTTTCAACAATTCCAACCACCTTTTCTATATCAAATTTAGCTCCTTCTTCTTGAACAAGTACTGTAGAATCTTGTGATCCGTGAACACCTCACATGCCACGCCATACAGATAATGCCTCCAAATTTTCAACGCGTGAATGGCTGCTAAATCCAAATCATGAACTGGATAATTCTTCTCATGAATCTTCAACTGCCAGGAAGCATAGGCAATGACCTTACCATCCTGCATCAACACTGCACCAAGTACAATATGAGATACATCACAATAAACTGTATATTGCCCTAAACTTGTGGGTAAAACCAACATTCGTGCCATAGTCAGAGCTGTCTTGAGCTTCTAAAAGCTCGACTCACACTCGTCCGACAACTTGAACTGGGCACCATTCTGGGTCAACCTAGTCAACGGGGCTGCAATAGATGAAAACCCTCCATAAACCGAGGATAATAGCCCCCCAAGGTCAAGAAACTCCAGATCTTTGTAGCTGATGTTGGTGTAGGCCAGTTCTTGACTACCTCTATCTTCTTCGAATTAAGCTGAATACCCTCAGCTGATACAAGATGGCCCAGGAATGCAACTGAACTCAACCAAAACTCACACTTTAAAATCCTGGCATACAACTGACTATCTCTCAAAGTTTGGAGAACCACTCTTAGATGCTGCTCATGCTCTTCCCATCTGCGGGAATAGATAAAAATAACGTCAATGAAGACTATCAGGAACGAATCCAAGTAAGGCCTAAACACTTGGTTCATCAAATCCATAGAAGCTGCTAGGTTATTTGTCAACCCGAATGATATCACCAAGAACTCATAATGCCCTTATCGAGTGCAGAAAGTTATCTTAGGGACATCGGATGCCCTAATCCTCAACTAATGGTAGCCAGATCTCAAGTTAAGCTTCAAAAATATCTTAACACCTTGAAGCTGATCAAACAAATCATTAATCCTCGGCAATAGATACTTATTCTTAATTGTAACCTTGTTAAACTGCCGGTAATCTATACACATTCGCATCGATCTGTCATTTTTCTTAACAAACAACACCGGCGCACCCTAAGGCAAGACACTAGGTCAAATGAAGCCTTTTTCAAGCAAGTCTTTCAACTGATTATTCAATTCTTTAAACTCAGGAGGGGCCATACGATATGGTGGAATAGAAATGGGCAGAGTTCCCGGAGCCAAATTAATGCAGAAGTCGATATCTTTGTCGGGTGGCATACCCGGTAGTTCTAAAGAAAAAATACCTCAGGGAACTCATGAACAACATGCACAAAATAAATAGAAGGAACCTCGGCACTAGAATCATGAACATATGCCAAATAGGCAAACTACCCCTCTCGACCATACGCCGAACCTTCACATAAGAGATAACACTACGGGTAGAATGACCAGGTGTCCCTGTCCACTCTAAATGAGGTAAACCCGACAAGGCTGAGGTCACAGTCTTTGCATAACAGTCCAAGATAGCGTGGTAAGGTGATAACCAGTTCATCCTTAATATGACATCAAAATTAACCATGTCCAGAAGTAACAAATCTACACGAGTCTCAAGACCCCCAATCACAACTATACATGAATGATGGACTCGATCTACCACAATAGAATCACCCACCGGTGTAGACACATATACATGAGCACTCAAAGAATTACTAGGAATGACCAGATATAGTGCATAATAAGATGACACATAGGAGTATGTAGACCCTGGATCAAATAGGACTGAAGCATCTCTACTATAAACCATAACAATACCTGTGATAACTGCATTGGAAGCCTTAGCCTCAGGCCAGGCTAGAAAAGCATAACACTGGGGCTGGGCCCCAACACCCTGAACTACATCTCTGGGACAGCCTGCTGCTGGATGGCCTCCACCTCTAGCTGCCTGAACACCACCTCTAATACCTCTACCTCCACCTCTAGCACCTCTACCCCTAGCCCTAGTTGGTGGAGCGGGCGGTGGAATACCTGGCACCTAAACCATAGCATAGGAACCATGTTGTTGCGACTGAGTACCCACTAATCTCGGACAAGACCTCCAGATATGGCTATACTCACCACACTCAAAGCATCCACCTGAATGATGCGGCTGAGAAAACTGAGACTGACCCTGGCAACCTGAATGACCACCCCAAAAACTCTGGAGCGGCGGTGCACTGATTAGAGCTGGTGGTGCACTGTAGGGATGCTGATCAGAATACTACATATGAAAAGCATGGCCACTTGAAGCTCCGTGAGAAACCTGAAGTGTTGACTGAAAAGGCCTAGGAGGATAGCCCCTACCATACGAATCCCTGCCTCCAGACAAGGCAATATTGAATCTACATAAATGGCGAGGCCTCTTATCGGACCCTTGACCACCCTCCTATGACAGAATCATCTCAACTCTCTTGGCCACATTGGCCGCCTTCTAAAAAGAAATATCACTCCCCATATCTTTAGCCATCTGAAGTCAAATAGGTTGAATAAGTCCCTCAATGAACCTCATCACCCTCTCTCTCAATCTCTCTCCCTCCCTCTCTCTCTCTCTCTCTCTCTCTCTCTCTCTCTCTCTCGGTGCGAAGTATGATAAGAGCATGACGAGCCAAGTCGATGAATCTGGTCTCGTACTGAGTAAAAGTCATAGAACCCTGATAGAGACGCTCAAACTGCCTCCGATAGACCTCTTTCTAAGTGATAGGGAGAAACTTCTCAAAAATTAGCTGAGTAAACTGCTCCCAAGTCAAAGCTGGCGATCCAGCTGGTCTAGCCAAACAATAATCTCTCCACCAAGTCTTGGCGGATCCAGACAAGCGGAAAGTAGCAAAGTTGACCCCATTGGTCTCCACTATCCCTATGTTCCTGAGAACCTCATGACAATTATCTAGATAATCCTAAGGTGTAATGACCCGACCGGTCGTTTTTAGAATTCATTCTAAGATCCCCTATTAACTGCTTCCCCTAAGTTCAATTCTACTATTTTGGTTTGCTCGGACGTTCGGTGTCAGGATTTAGAGTGTTTTGGGACACTTAGTCCCTAAATGAGAGCTTAAGAGTTGAAAAATGGTCTGTAATCGAAACAGTGCAAAAGACGGCCTAGGAATGGAAATCTGATAGTTCTGTTAGCTCTATTAGGTTATTTCGAGATTGGGAGCATGTTCAGAATGTATTTTTGAAGTCCGTGGCTCATTTAGGCTAGAAATGCCGACAGTTAGTATTTTGGCTATTTCCGGTTGAGAGGTGAAATTTTGATCCGAGGATCAGAACAGAATTCCAGAAGTTGATGTAGCACCGTCATGTCAATTGGGATGTGCGTGCAAAATTTTAGGTCATTTAGACGTGGTTTGGTCGAGTTTTTGATCGAATGCGTGTTTTTGAAGTTTTAAAAGAACTTAGGTTTGAATTCGATGTAATTTGAAGATTTTGATGTTAGTCAAGGTGTTTTAATAATTGGAAGAAGTTTGAATAACATTATAGGGTGTATTGGTATTTTTGGTTAAGGTCTCGGGGGCCTCGGGATGAATTCGGATGGCTAAACGGTGAATTTTTGGACTTATGAAGATTCTAGGCCTGCTGCTTCTGATATTTTCACTTCTATAGTTTTGGAGTTGCAGAAGCGGAGCCGCATAAGTAGCCAGGAAGCCGCATAAGGGAAAGTGGGCGTTTGGCCAGGAACCGCAGAAGCGCAGATATTTCCGCTGAAGCGGACTCGCTTCTGCGATGGGAAGACCGCATAAGCGGTTTGTCGGGCTATGAACGAGAACGCAGAAGGGGTTGGTTTTTCTGCAAAAGTGGGACCGCAGAAGCGGAAAATGGTCTGGACAGAATGTTTAAGTTTTGGAAATGGGACTTCGTTCCCATTTCCCATTTTTATCGATTTGGAGCTTGGTTTGGGCGATTTTTGGACAGATTTTCTTGGAGAACAACGGGGTAAGTGTTCTTAACCCAATTTTGGTTGTATAACTCGTATCTATTACAAGTGTTGGTGTTTAATCTGAAGTTTTTGTTAAAAGGGGTAGAAACCCCTCTTGGATAGAATCACTGATTTGAAGATTGAAATGTTATGGGAATTTTGTAATTTTGGTATGGTTAGACTCGCGACAGTATGAGGGTTCTGAAAATGTGAAAATTATTTGATTCCGAGACGTTGGATGGAGGGACATTTTGGTCATTTTATCTATTTTCGCGCCCTAGCTCTAAATTTTATAGTGGAATCAGTTGTTTGCAATATTATTTACAATGTGTGATTTAATTGACTAGATTTGGGCCATTTGGAGTCGAGAACTCGTGGCAAGAACGTGTTTGCTAGTTGATGTTAGTCGGTTCGAGGTAAGTATCTTGCCTAACCTTGTGTGGGGGACTTCCCCTTAGGATTTGAGTCTTCTATGTTGATTGTATTCCTTGCACGCGAGGTGACGAGTGCGTGTTCGGATTTAATTGTGGTAAATTGATCCTTTAGGCTCTTAGATCCTTGTAATCACTGAATATGAAGTTGTACTTGAGTCGATTGATGAAAATTTTGTTTTACTTAAGTTGTTAACATTTAACTTTCTTTCTTATTTGCTTTATATTACTTGAAGCCTATTACTTGTGTTAGACTAGGAAAGCATGTCTACCTGATATAATTGCCTAATTGCTAAGTTGTTTAATCGTACTACGTGAAGCATGCTAGGCTAGTTCTATCTGCTATTCCGTTTTTCATATTTGTCCCTTGGTTTGTTTCTGGCTGTGATTGCACTTTTATTTTGGGACTACGGGACAGTACCCCGGGAAATCCCCTGCACATAAATGATTGGACTACGGGACGGTATCCCGGGAGATCCTTTGATACTGGTACGAGAGCTAGACTATGGTACGGTATCCCGGGAGATCCATTGGACAGTTGACGAGAGGGATACAGGACGGTATCCTGGGAGACCCTCATTGGTATTTGAGATTGAGTGGTGTTTGCCATGTGTTCCTGTTTTATCCCGGTAGTTATTATTGTTTCTTTGATTTGCCTTATTACACTGCTGCATTTATCATTCTTTTCAGATTTCCACCATATTAAATTGTTGCTATTGTGATGCACGAGGTTTCTGCCATGCGATTGTTGATATTGTGATGCACGAGGTTTCTGCCTTGCGGTTGTTGTTGAAAGGTTGCACGAGGTCTTTGCCATGCTATTATTGCTATTGATGTTTTGCACATGCGGCGTAATAAGGCGGGATATGTTATATGCTTATATGTAGGTTGCGCATGTTGCGGAATAAGGTGGGACATGATTATGCACGTGTGGTGAAATAAGGCAGTGCCTATTATATTATTTATTGTACACGTGGCGAAATAAGGTGGGCTATGTCAGGGATTGATTGTATAGAGTTGTGATAGCCTGTTGAGGCATTCCTTTTTGTTTCTATTGTGATTGTGGATTGTTTATCTGTATGAACGTTACCGCTTGGGAGTTGTAAGGGAACATCGTACGTGCGATCCGTCCTCCTTTTTCATGTTTGTTGGTTGGTAGAATTTTGTTAGAAACATTTGCACAAGCATACACGTAGCTGAGCACTCCTATTAGAGGTGAATTCCTCCTGATATTTTTCTAAGGGTGGAGGTACGCCTCGCTTATCCATTATATTTGGGAGAGTGGCCCTAGTTAGCCAGTTAGTTGTCGGTATAACCATGAGATTGATGGGGCACAGAATGCCAATTGTTAGATTTCAGATGTTGGGTCTTCGCGAATTGTGGTTAGTCCGAGACTTGGTGAAATTGTGGAATGAATGGAATAAGACCTTTTGTGAACATCATTGTATGATAGGAATTATTTACTTGTTTCTTTTCTTTGTTGTGTTGTGACCTTAGGATTTGGGTTGTGATTTTGCCATTGTTTTGTATCATCCTTTATTATATTCTTGTTGTAAATTGTTATATCTACCCCTTATTATGAATTGTAGCATTTTGGTCGTTCACGCATTCTTTACATATTCATGTGTCATTACCATTATTCTTATGATTATATTGTTTATTGACCGGTAGGTGCCTTGACTGTTCCTCGTCACTACCCCACCGAGATTAGTCTTGGTACTTACTGGGCACCGCCATGGTGTGCTCATACTACCCTTCTACACATTTTTGTTGTGCAGATACAGGTACTCTCGTTCAGTTCTGTCAGCCTTGGAAGGAGGCGTATTGGTAGAGACTTCAAGGTTTATCTGCTACGTCCGCAGACGGAGCAGTCTCTTTCCAGCTTTTCTGTAATAAGTATAGTTCTTCCAGTATTTTCTCCTTTGTATAGATATTCTTGAGTCAGAGCCTCTTATGTATCCCTTAGCTTGTGATTTGTGAGTTTTCGGGTTTTGGAAAGTTTTGTTAGCTTTGAGAATTGTTGTGGTATGTGCCGAACGGCACCTTAAACCCTATTTATTTTACCAGTTCAGTTTTATTTATTTCCTTCCGCAAATTTTGGTTTATCTTCTGCATTGTTAGGCTTACCTAGTCATAGGGACTAAGTTCCATCATGACATGTTCATGGAGGGTGAACTGGGGTCGTGACAAGTTGGTATTAGAGCTCTAGGTTCATAGGAGTCATAGATCATAAGCCGGTTTATTAGAGTCTCGTGGATCGGTACGGAGACGTCTATACTTATCTGCGAGGGGTTATGTAACCGTTAGGAAAAAAAATTCAACCTCACTTGATTTCCCTGTCGTGCGAGATTTTTGACATCCACAACCCTAAACCTCTATTTTCTACTCTCTCATAGATGTTGACCACATGTACTACTCGAGGCGATCAGGCAACCGCGCCCCCTGCTGCAGCCGTCGGAGGTCGAGGCCGGGGTAGAGTTCGAGGACGCGCACGAGGTGTAGCGAGAGCACCTGCGCGAGCTGCCGCCGAGTTACTACCAGCAGATCCAGCCGGAGTCCAGGTACCTAACACGTCCACTGCAACTACTACCCCAGCTATTCAGGAGACTTTGGCTTAGTTCATGAGTATGTACACTACTTTGGCTCAGGCAGGATTGCTTCCCCTTGCTGCAGCCACATCCCAGGCCGGGGAGGAGCACAGACTCCCGCCGCCTGCACTCCTGAGCAGTGAGCGCATGTTGAGCAAGTACCAGAGATTATTCCTGCGCCACCTGCGGCACCGGTTCAGCCCGAGGGCATGGCAGCGGCTTCCGAGCAAGAGCAGATGAGACTAGAGAGGTTCAAGCAGTATGATCTTCTCGTGTTCAGTGGATTAGCATCAGACGATGCCTTGGGGTTTCTTGATGAATTACCGTATTCTCCATACTATGGGTATCTCTGGATCGAGCGGGGTTTCCTTCACTATTTTTCAGCTTCGAGGAGCTTCCTATGATTGGTGGCGCACCTATGAGTTAGACAGTCCAGACGAGGCACCTTCACTGACTTGGACTCAGTTTTTAGATATGTTCCTGAGAGAGTTTGTTCCTCAGAGCCTCAGGGATGCATGGCGCGTGGAGTTTGAGCATTTGCACCAAGGTGCTATGACCGTCTCGGAGTATGATGTCCGTTACACTAGTTTGGCTACACATGCCTCAGCGTTGGTTTCTACTGTTCGTAAGAAGGTTCGCCGGTTCATTGAGGGGCTTATTCCTAGCATTAGGACCAGCATGGCCCGTGAGTTTGAGATGGATATTCCACATCAGCAGGTGGTGAACATTGCTAGGAGGATAGAGGGTATGCATGCTAGAGAGAGATAGGGCAGGCAGGGTCAGGAGAGAGAGAGCAGTCGAGATCAAGAGGGAGAGTTTGAGGAGGCGAGGAGTCCTCGTAGACCGAGGAGGTATACAGGTCCTTATTTTGGAGGCATGGTGCGTCATGGTAGAGGTTTTGCGGGTCAGCCAGTTCAGTTCGCGCTTCAGACTCAGCATGGTAACTCAGGTGATCATGGGTCTCAGAGTACCCGTACCGCATAGTTCCTACTGCCTCGTCAGTAGAGAGGGTGTTTTAAGTGTGGAGATAATAGCCACATGGTGAGAAATTATCCCAGAACTCAGACCGGTGCGTTACAGCGAGGTATTAAGGCAGGTAGAGGGCGCCCAAGAGGGGGAGACCCGGCTCGTTGATGTATTCCATATGGTAGGCTTGAGGCCGGCGCGCCAGTTGAATGACATTCAGGTACGGATTTGGTTTATTGTTGAGGGGAACTATCTGTAGCCGATCACAGTTCTACTTATCATGGCAGAATTCTTTGTTTGTTGCTCCATTTATGGGAGCGCTTCATGATTTGCACTCCGTCTATGTGATTACCCTGTTGGGAAGTTTTATGAGTGATAATTGTGTCTATCGTCCGATTTTTTTAGCCGTTGTCGAGAGTTTCGAGGCTGGTAGTATTTTCCTATTGTCTGTTTGGCAGGCTTGATGTGACTTCTGAGCATTCTTGGTTACGAGCTGTGATTTCTATGCTCCATCAGTGTGGGAGCTGGTCTGTGTTGTAAATTATAGACGGAATTGATCTAGTGAGAGTCTCTAGAAGGGTTGATGTGAGCCCTACTTGTGATTTAGTATTGAGGGCGGGACCCTCGTGATTTCAGGTGATTGATATGTTGAGACCGGGCTGTGTACTGCGGTGAGAGTTATATCGGTATAAGATTCTTGTGAGTCTTTTATATGCTTTCATTCCTTCTTGTTAGATGTTTTTGTCGATTTGTGTTTTAGAAGAATTTGTGCTAGTTGATTTGTTGTTGGTTCTCTTGTGTGTTTCCTTTCCCATATTCAGTCATTTCCATTATATGCTTCTTGAGATTAGCTTATGGGGTGTGTACCCATTGGTGTTGGCTGAGATTTGGTTAATCGGGTGTCCTGTCATGTGGTTTTCATGGTTATTGTATCATCACCAGTGTTGTGGAGGTTTGGAAGGAGTTCCTATCGGATATGAGGCTTATGCCAGGTACAGATTTGATCTCACGCAAGTATTGCTAACAGAAATGTTATTGTGGGCTTATGTGCGGTGTTTCATATTGTATAGTTGTAACCTGTGTGTGTTGGCTTGGATTGAAGTAGCTGGTTGAGAATGATATCGGATATGGATGTAGGATCGGGTCTTTTGAAATGGGATGATAGGTGAGAATTCTGGCTTGAAGGCTTATTGGTATTGCAAGATAGGCTAAAAATTTCAGTTGAGATGGTGACGTCATGCTTATGTGGATTGGGGTGACGTGGGATCACCCGCGGGTGTATGTGGGAAGTGTGCACTCAGTGACTTGAGGGTTTCAGGTGTGTTCTCTATACTCGTACGAGGACGAACGAATGTTTAAGTGTGGGAGGATGTTACGACCCGACCGGTCATTTTTAGAATTCATGCCCCGATCCCCTACTAACTGCTTCCCCTAAGTTCAATTCTGCTATTTTTGTTTGCCGGGACGTTCGGTGTCAGGATTTAGAGTGTTTTGGGACACTTAGTCCCTAAATGAGAGCTTAAGAGTTGAAAAATGGTCTGTAATCGGAACAGTGTAAAGACAGCCTCAGAATGGAAATCTGATGGTTCTGTTAGCTCCGTTAGGTGATCTCGGGGTTGGGAGCGTGTTCGAAATGTATTTTGGAAGTCCGTGGCTCATTTAGTCTAGAAATGCCGAAAGTTAGTATTTTGGCGATTTCCGGTTGACAGGTGAAATTTTGATTCGCATGTCGGAACGGAATTCCAGAAGTTGTTGTAGCACCGTCATGTCAATTGTGATGTACGTGCAAAATTTCAGGTCATTTGGACGTGGTTTGGTCGAGTTTTTGATCGAATGGGTGTTTTTGAAGTTTTAAAAGAACTTAGGTTTGAATTCGATGTAATTTGAAGATTTTGATGTTAGTCAAGATGTTTTAATAATTGGAACAAGTTTGAATAACGTTATATGGTGTATTGGTATTTTTGGTTAAGGTCCCGGGGGCCTCGCGATGAATTCGGATGGCTAAACGGTGAATTTTTGGACTTATGAAGATTCTAGGCCTGCTGCTTCTGATATTTTTGCTTCTGCGGTTTTGAGCCGCATAAGCGGCCAGGAAGCCGCATAAGAAAAAGTGGGCGTTTTGGCCAGGAACCGCAGAAGCGGAGATTTTTCCGCTGAAGCGGACTCGCTTCTGCGATGGGAAGACCGCATAAGCGGTTTGTCGAGCTATGAACGAGAGCGCAGAAGCGGTTGGTTTTTCCGCAAAAGCGGGACCGCAGAAGCGGAAAATGGTCTGGACAGAATGTTTAAGTTTTGTAAAGGGACTTCGTTCCCATTTCCCATTTTTATCGATTTGGAGCTCAGTTTGGGCGATTTTTGGACAGATTTTCTTAGAGAACAACGGGGTAAGTGTTCTTAACCTAATTTTGGTTGTATAACTCGAATCTATTACAATAGTTGGTGTTTAATCTGAGGATTTTGTTAAAAAGGGGTAGAAACCCCTCTTGGATAGAATCACTGATTTCAAGGTCGAAATGTTATGGGAATTTTGTAATTTTGGTATGGTTAGACTCTGAGAGTACGAGGGTTCTGAAAATGTGAAAATTATTCGATTCTGAGACGTTGGATGGAGGGACATTTTGGTCATTTTATCTATTTTCGCACCCTAGCTCTAAATTTTATAGTGGAATCAGTTATTTGCAATATTATTTACAATGTGTGATTTAATTGACTAGATTTGGGCCATTTGGAGTCGAGAACTCGTGGCAAGAACGTGTTTGCTAGTTGATGTTAGCCGGTTCGAGGTAAGTATCTT
>MU718835.1:0-68281 GCA_026770625.1 Nicotiana glauca | reverse complement strand
TCTCTCTCTCTCTCTCTCTCTCTCTCTCTCTCTCTCTCTCTCTCTCTCTCTCGGTGCGAAGTATGATAAGAGCATGACAAGCCAAGTCGATGAATCTGGTCTCGTACTGAGTAATAGGCATAGAACCCTGATAGAGACGCTCAAACTGCCTTCGATAGACCTCTTTCTAAGTGATAGGGAGAAAATTCTCCAAAAATAGCTGAGTAAACTGCTCCCAAGTCAAAGCTGGCGATCCAGATGGTCTAGCCAAACAATAATCTCTCCACCAAGTCTTGGCGGATCCAGACAAGCAGAAAGTAGCAAAGTTGACCCCATTGGTCTCCACTATCCATATGTTCCTGAGAACCTCATGACAATTGTCTAGATAATCCTAAGGATCCTCTAAAGATGCACCGCTAAAATTAGTAGTGAAGAGCTTAGTAAACCTGTCTAATCTCCACAAAGCATCGGCAGACATAGCTTCTCCATCACTGGTCTGAGCTACCACATCTGGCTAAACTGCTCTAACTAGCTGAGCTGCTGGAGTCTGAAACCGGGGCGCCATCTGCTCCAGAGTGCGAGTAGCAGGAGTCTGGGCTCCTCCTCCATCCTGATAAAAGGTTGGTGCTACAGGAAGCAAGCCTGCCTGGGTGACACTCTCGATAAGGCCCACAAGATGTACCAGAGCATCCTTGAGTACTGGGGTAGCAATGAACCCCTCTGGGACCTCAGCTGGTCCCACTGGAACTATCTGGTCCGGAACCTCTTCATCAAAGACAACCTGAGGCTCCGCCGCTGGTGCTGCTGCTCTGGGCTGAGCTCTGCCCCTACCTCGGCCTCTAGCACGGCCTCGGCCTCGGCCTCGCCCTCTACCCATTGTGGGAGCTGTTGTTGGGGGCTCGGGCTACTAATCGATGGATGAGGAAGCGCATGTTCTTGCCATATAAAAGAACATAGTAGAAATTCAATTAGCATTAAAAAACCAAACTGCACGACAGGAAAGAATAAATGTGAAGTTTTTCCCAACTCTGTAGCCTCTAGGGATAAATACAGATGTCTTCGCACCGATCCCTCAGACTCTACTAAGCTTGTCTGTGAATTGTGAGACACATGTAACCTAGAGCTCTGATACCAACTTGTCACGACCCGAATTTCCCACCCTCGGGAGTCGTGATGGAGCCTACTAATAAAAACTAGGCAAGCCAACTGTTTGAACCAATTATCTTTTCCCATTTTTAAATCCTTTAATAGTTAGGAAGTATAGACTTATAAACAGAAATTTTTTTAAACAAGCGGAAGAAACGATAAAATATTCGAATAATTATCCAATATAACATCTTATGCGAAATCCACCCAGAACTGGTGTCGCTCTTTATAGACAGTCTTGAATTATTACAAACAAGGTCAGAAAGATAAATAATACACTATTTCTGAACTATGTAAATAAAACATGATGAAGGGATAGATGGAGACGCCAAGGCCTGCAGACGCCAAGGCCTGCAGACGCCTGCAGGGCTACCTTGGAATCTCCAACTGGACTAAAGGTAGCCACCCAAGCTAAGCTCCGAATGTTGTTGCTCCGGGATCTGCACACAATGCAGAGTGTAGTATCAGCACAACTGACCCCATGTGTTGGTAAGTTCCTAGCCTAACCCCGACGAAGCAGTGACGAGGCTAGGACCAAACTACTAAATAAACCTATGCAGTTATATCATATACAACGAAAACTAAAATAAAAATATATAATTAAGGATGGGAGGGGGACATGCTGTGGGGGAATATCATTTAACAACAGTAAATTAGGAGAAAGGCATGGAGAACAATCTAAAATTTGTGAGAGAAAGAATAAGGAAATAGCGACCAATCAACAACCATTTTTATCATTTATTGTTGCGACGCGCAACCCGATCCAAATCATTTATCACTGTTGCGGCATGAAACCCGATCTAATTATAATATTGTTGCAGCATGCAACCCTATCCAAATGTAATATTATTGTGGCGTGCAACTCGATCCAATTATAATATTGTTGCGGCATGCAACCCGATCCAAATATAATATTTATGCGGCGTGCAACCCGATCCAATTATAATATTGTTGCGGCGTGTAACCTGATCCAAGTATAAGGTTGTTGCGGCATGCAACCCGATTCCAATATACAATTCAACACCAATCACAAGAAAAGAGTCTCGTCAAGGGAACAATAAGGAAACGACACTATCCCAACAAGGGAATCGACAATATAAGTAAATATGTCCCAGCAAGGGAGTCAGCTATAACCAAACTTGTTCCAACGTTTAACTTCACAAAAGAAACCTCAACTAGCACCAATACTTAACCATAAACAACTTCCACGAGAATAATCATAATTCTTACCCAACACAGAAAATCAACAACTAGTACTTATTAGAAACACAACAGTGTCAATTTAAGACTCACAGGCATGCTTGAAACCAACGTATAGATACTCATTACCATGCCTATATGTCATACTCAATAAATAACACGCAGCAAATAGGACTCGACTCCTAATCCCTCAAGCTAAGGTTAGACCAAACATTTACCTCAAACTTCTACGGCCAACTCAAGCCTCAAACACTGCTTTTCCTTTAGAATTCGCCTCCAAATAACTCTTATCTTGTCCAAACTGATTTAACAACATTAATAAATGCTAAAAAAATTCATACCCAATGCTTAATTATAGGTTTTCTATTATTTTCCCCAAAAAGTCAAAAATCGACCCCTGGCCCACTTGGTCAAATACGAGGTTCGGACTAAAATCTGATCATCCATTTACCTATGAGCCCGACTATGTAATTAGTTTTGAAATCCGACTCCAAAAATGAGGTCTAAATTCCAATTATTCAAAAAGCCCCAACTCTACCCAAATCCCTAATTTTCTACCCTCAAGAACGTGATTTAGGCCTAGAAATCTAATGGGTGCTAATGGAAATTGAAGAAAATAAGTTTAAGAATACATACCTATGATTTTGTGGTGAAATCCCTCTTCAAAAATCGCCCAAGTTCGAGTTTAAGTGAAAGAGCTATGAAAATTTTGAAGAATCCCGTTTTTGCTACCATTTTAAATGACTGGGCAAAAATATGCTATGCGATCGCGACAAAGCCTATACGATAGCATAGGTTTGACTCTCTTGACCTGCGCGTTCGCGAGCTAAGGGTCGCGTTCGCATAGGGTTAAAACTACCCAGCCCCAGACCCATCTCCTATCCTATGCGTTCGCGATTGACCCTGTGCATTTGCGTGGAGTAAATTCCCAAAGCTTCGCGTTCGCACCCAGGTCTATGCGTGCGCATAGTGTAAACCTGCCCCCTTCCCGTTTATGCATTGCATTCGCATAGAGTTAAAAACTCATATGCCAGCAACAGCAGAAATACCAGATTTCTAAGTCCAAAAACACTCTGACGCCTATCCGAAACTTACCCGAACCCTCGGGGCTCCAAAACAAACGTACACCAATCTAAAAATATCATACGGACATGTTCGTGCATTCAAATTACCAAAATAACATCAACAACTATGAATTTAGCATCAAAATAATGAAATCACTTAAGAACATCAAATTTTTCAATTTTGTCAAATACAATCTGATTCACATTATTTCAAGTCCGTTTCTTACCAAATTTCACACACTCGACTTTCACCACATATAAGACCTGTATCGGGCTCCGGAATCAAAATACGAGCGTGATACCATCAAATTTTAAACACATTTCATTTTTCAAAACTAATAAATATTCCAGAAAATAATTTTCTTTAAAAATTTATTTTTCGGGTTTGGGACCTCGGAATTCGGTTCCGAGCATACGTCTAGATCCCATATTTTCCTACAGACACTGTGACCATCAAATTACTAGTCCATTTCCCCAAAATATTGACCGAAGTCAAACTTAAATTGATTTTAAAGTCAAAATTCATCATTTTTCATAAATTTTTACATAATGGTTTTTCGGCTATGCGAACGGACTGCGCACGCAAATTGAGGTGATACTAAAAGAGGTTTTTAGCACCACGAAATACAGAATTTATTTCTAAAACAGAAAGGTCATCGCACTTACCGAGTTGGCGTATACCTTGTATGCAGATCCAGACGTTTCTAGACTCGGTAGCGAGTTTTGATTGATCAGTTGCAGATCCATCGGAGTTAGCAAGGTAGCAACCTGGCGATCGCAACCCTGCTTTCCTCCCTCTTATCTTCCTTTAGATGTATTTAGTTACTTTCCAGACTATGTTGGTCTTAATATTGTCAGATACATTATAGTAAATGCTCATGACCAGTAACACCCTAATGTCAGGCTTTCCTTCCGCACTTTTGTTTTGATGTAAAGTCTTTATGAAGGTTTATTGTTAAATAGCTTTGGTTTTATCTTAAAAATAAAAATATTGATTGATTTTGGAAATGTGTCGGCTTGCCTAGTACCACGATAGGCGTCATCACGACAGGATTAGTTTTGGATCGTGACACAATAGAAGTTAATTGCATTATTATTTGGATTATAAATTTCACACAAGCCCTTCATATTTCTTGATTATTAATTGGTATTAAACTAAATCACATATCTTTGAAACCACAAATCAAATTTAATTGTTACTCGTATTTTCGAGGTAAACAATCATTGTAGTATGCAATTGGAGGTTGATTGCATTGTTATTCAGATGATAAATTTCACTAATTATAAATCTAAAGTTTTTAGTTTTTCTAAATATCATCAAGTTAGTATCAAATAAATTAAGTAAAATTAATTTTTGAATTTGTACTCAATTAAATTACCGCATATTAATTGAAACGAAGGGAATACTTAAAATTGAACAGGACACGGAAAAATAGTACTCTTTCCGTTTCATTTTATGTGAATCTATTTTTTTTTGTCAGTTTAAAAAAGAATAACCCTTTTCTAAACTTGGAAAGAATTTTTCTTAAACTTCCAATTTTACCCTTAATGAGAAGCTTTTATAATCACACAAATATTCTGGACCGCCTTTTGACTTGTTTAAGACTATAAATTTTAAAAATTATCATTTTTTCTTAAACTCGGTATTCAATCAAATAGGTCCATATAAATTGAAACGGGGAATAGTTGTTTTAATGACATCGAGCAACACAACCACCTCGAGAAGCAACCAAAGCTCGTAATAGCAGGAAATATATAATTATACGTACGTGTATATATGTTTAAGATGTGGCAGGAAATCTTGAATCGTGTGATCTAATATCTTGCTGTTGCAGGAAAATGAATCTCACACAACTAATATCAATTATATGAGTCATGCAATAAAACTTCTCCGAAAATGTAACACCGATATTATAGCTCATGATGTCAAGTACCACCGCTATAAAGCGTAGCTCTTTTAACTTTCTGATTAATTCATGCAGTTCCTTTCCATTTAAGCTAAGGTCTAATTCTATTTATAAATTATAATCATGCAATTTAGGGATGGTATTGTTCACTATTCGTACCTTTGCCGGTCGTTTGGTTGGTGGAATACAATAGATAATGATATCTTATTGAATTAGCTATCTTATTTTCATACATGTTTAGTACAAAATAATTCTCGAAACTAATCAATGAATATTCATAATTAATTGCAGGATAAAAATATTTTTATATTTTATTCTGAAATTAATATTCTTATCCCGCCAACCCGTTATATTTCGCAATCCTAGGAGGTAACGCATTAAGATTACATTATTAATAAATAATAAGGAGTCGGTTTCGCCGACATGGAACATAATTAAGGTACCAATAGTCACTGGCCGACGTGGATTATAAAGTGTGGGTTCGGTCGATGTCACGACCCGGATTTTTCACCATCGGGATCGTGATGGCGCCTACTCGTGGTAGTTAGGCAAGCCAACTTACTTATCGTTTCCATTAGTAAAATCATTTTGTTGTCAATTTATAGCATCATTAATACTCAACAATCCAACCCAAATACCTAAATATAATCTTTCCAATATTCTGCCCAAAATTTGCAAAACCGACCCCGGGCTCGCTTGGTCAAAACAGGAGATTCGAACCAAAACNTCATGATTTAGGACTAGGATTTCAGTAATTAATGAAGAAAATTGAAAGAAATAAGTGGAACAATGCTTACCCAAGAAGTTTTGACGACTGGGAGCTTCTATTGTCGCCTAAGTGCTTGGAGAAGAAAGGATTTCGTGTAAAATTATGAAATTCCTGTCACTGATTTTGTTTTTAACTTAAAAATTCGCTGGGCAAAATTGTTCATCGCGTTCGCGACACGCCTGTCGCGTTCGCGATGAAGGAAGACGGGTAAGCATCGCGTTCGCGTGAAAGAGGATGCGAACGCGAAGAGGAAAAAAGGAACTTGGTCTACGCGAACGCGTGGACTCTGACGCGAACGCGAGGAAGGGAGGGACAGAAGTTAAGCAAACGCGAGAATAGGTTCGCGAACGCGTAGAAGTGGACCAGGCCAGCATCGCGATCGTGTAAGGGTGACCGCGAACGCGAAGAACAAATCCGGTCTGCAACAGCTGAAGAAAATCTGCTATGTTTCTAAGTGAAAAACCATCCCGACACCCCTCCGAAACACTCCCGAGCCGTCGGGGCTCCAAACCAAATATACACACTGACTCAAAAACATCATACGAACTTGCTCGCGCGATCAAATCGCCAAAATAATATCATTTACGTAGAATCATGCCTCAAAACTCATGTTTCTCCTATCAAAATTCATAAACTTCCAACTTTAGACATTTAGGTCCGAAACACGTCAAACGACGTCCGATTTTGACCAAATTTTACAGGAAGCGCTTAAATAATATATAAGACTTGTACCGGGCGTCGGAACCAAAATACGAGCCCGATACCATAGTCTTTTAATCTATTTTTATTTTCATTTTCCTTAATAATTTCAGAAAAATAATTTAACAAAATAATTCTTTTACTCAGGTTGTAGACCTCGGATTTCGACTCCGGGCACATTCCTGAGTCCCATATTTTTCTACGGACCTTCCCAGAGCGTCCAATCTCGGATCCGGGTCCGTTTACCAAAAATATTGACTAAAGTCAACTGTAATCATATTAATATCAAAATTCTTCAAAGTTTTCGCAGAATTCACATATTTCAACACAGAAATTTTCCGACTATGCGCCCGGGATGCGCACGCAAATCGAGATAATAGAAAATGAGGTTTTCAAGGCCTCGAAAGCACAAAACAGATGAGGAAAACAGGTAATGACCCGTTGGGTCGTCACAGTCGATCTCCCATTTCGAAATCATTATTAGATGTGTATATGTAAAAGATAATATAAAATTAAAATTAAAATTTTAATAAATATATTATACTATAAATAATGTATTTATAGTAAGAACATAAATACTCAAGTTGGTCCTGTTAAAAATCTTAGCTCTGCCTCTATCGACAAGATAAGCGTGATTGTTAATTAGGACACAAGTTTGAGATATGAAATAAATATGTACGTAAAATAATTTTCATGTAGTAGTGATTGGGGAATTATTCGTGCATGGTGAGTTACAGAAATCTATCTATCAGGCAGCCGGAGAAACTTAAAAGATGAAGTGTTCTATATGCTAGAGTACATTATAGGATAATCAACAAGTAGTACAGGAAAAGCAATTCAATGTCCTCATAACGTACACTAGCTTTATGGGTTATGATTTTGGGTGTAAATGTGACAACATTTTAAAGTTGATTTGGCCTTCTAGAAGATAAATACTTGTCAAGATGCATGCAATTGTTTTAGAAGACAAATACTTGTCAAGATACATGCCATTGTCTTGACAAATGGTAAAGGGCTTTGATAAATATCAAGAAATTTGACAAATGGCAAGAGAAGGTTTATGCATTTTTGGCTATAAAATGGTCCTCCCTAAAAACCAATTCATTCATTATGAGAAAGACATTCTCATACGTCTCTCTCCTCTCTCTTCCAAATATTTAATTAATATTTAATATTAGTTGGTCTTATTCTTTTTTATTAATTGCTGGATTTGAAAATTAATATTTTGCTGATTCATGTATCCTCCTTAATAGAGGTAGACTTGTTTAATCCTGGGGAAACATTTCACATTGCTGAAATAGTTTCTTAGGACAGTGCCTAGCACGACTCAAGCCAGTTGAAGTATTTTCGCTCACAAATAATATTATTGCATTATTATTATTGTTGTTATTTTCCGGTGTTATTTCCCTACAATCTAAGAAACTATTGCAAGCAATACTACTACGGAAATTTTTGATGGTGCTACCAATTCTGGTGTTGTCTCTACTACTACTGTTCCATCTGTCCTGCCAGATATCCATGGTGTTACAAATACGTCATTGCATCCACAACTTTAGCAAACACTAATGTCCAAACACAGGTATGTGAACAGACATGGTTACATATCTAACGCTAATATTAAAACCTTCAAGAAAAATGCACCTTAATGCAATAGTAGAGTTGAGATAAATGACAATCTCGCTAAGTCAAAATTAAATTTGACTAAAGCGGATAATATAAGTATTGCGGTCATTTTCCGAATAAATAATATGGCCAGTATGAGAGATTGGGTAATAGACTCTGGTGCTACTAGGCACATTTGCGCAAACAAAAATAAATTTTTGTCTTACACCCAAGTTGAGGAAGAAGAAGAATTTATTTATCTTGGTGATTCAAGAACAGCGC
Organism: Nicotiana glauca; assembly: GCA_026770625.1. NCBI lineage: Eukaryota > Viridiplantae > Streptophyta > Magnoliopsida > Solanales > Solanaceae > Nicotiana > Nicotiana glauca. The sequence goes on along the minus strand of MU718835.1, from coordinate 59,633 downwards.
GCGTTCTTGGAAAAGGAAAAAATTCTTCTCAAACTCACATCTGGTAAAACTCTAGCATTGGGTGATGTATTGCATGTTCCTAATATCCAAACCATTTTGATTTCTGTGGGGTTATTAGAAAAAGTTGGAGTGAAGGTTTCATTTGAAAATAATGAGGTTGTATTGACCAAAAAATAAAATTGTTGTGGGCAATGGATATTGTAACCATGGTTTATTTGTGCTTAATATTTCTGACACTAGCAATGAAAATGCATCTTCTTCTGCTTATATGGTTGAGTCAATTTCTTTATGGCATGCTAGACTAGGATATGTTAATGTCTTGTATATAAATAAAATGCAGTCGCTAGGATTAATATTTGGTTTAGACTTAAGTAATATTAACAAGTGTGAAATATATGCTGAAGCTAAAAGTACTAGAAAGACGTATTTTTCCGTAAATATAGAAACTGAATTGTTATCTTTAATTCACACTGATTTAGGCGACTTGAAGCAGACTATGACTAGAGGTGGTAAAAGATATTATGTGACTTTTATTGATGATTTTTCTAGATATACTAAGTTGTATTTGCTTAGAAATAAAGATGATACATTTAATGCTTTTATTTCTTATAAAACTGAGGTTGAAAATCAACTTAGTAGGAAAATTAAGAGAATTAGATCGGATAGAGGTGGAGAATATTTAAATAATTTTTGTGAAAAGAATGGAATAATTCATGAAGTAACTCCGCCTTATTCACCTGAGTCAAATGGAGTAGCTTAAAGAAAAAATAGAACATTGAAAGAGATTGATGAACTCTATGTTAGCCAGTTCTAATGCTCCTGATAATTTGTGGGGTGAAGCTATTTTATCTGCAAGTCACTTACAAAATAAAATACCACATAGAAGAACAGGCAAAACTCCTTATGAATTGTGGAAGGGTTATACACCTAATTTAAAATATTTAAAAGTGTGGGGGTGTCTTGGGTGTCTTGATAAAGTTCTTTTGCCTGAACCTACAAAGAGAAAAATAGGTTCTAAAACTGTTGATTGCATGCTAATTGGATATGTTGAACATAGTGCTGCATATAGATTCCTTGTTTTAAAAAGTGATGTGCTTGATTACAACACTATAATTGAGACAAAGAATGCTGAGTTCTTTGAATATATTTATCCATTATCTGATAAAATTTCTCATAAACCTGCTGAAACAAATAATGAAATTACCTCTAACGAGGAACTGAGAAGGAGCAAAAGGCCTAGGAAAGAATATTTTTCTTATGGAAATGATTTTCAAACTTTCCTTGTCAATAATGAACCATCAAATTATATCGAAGCGCTATCTTCTTCAGATGCTAAATATTGGAAAGAGGCAATAAAAGTTGAAATTGATTCCATTATAAAAAATAATACATGGATTTTAACTGATTTACCTTCTGGTGCAAAACCTATTGGTTGTAAATAGATTTTCAAAAGAAAATTTAATCCAGATGGATCTTTAGATAAATATAAAGCTTGGTTAGTAGCAAAAGGTTTTTCTCAAAAATAAAATATAAATTATTTTGATACATTTGCACCAGTGACTAGAATTTCTTCTATTAGAGTTTTAATTGCCTTAGCTTCAATCCGTAAGCTTTTTATCCACCAAATGAATGTGAAAACTGCTTTTCTAAATAGTGATTTAGAAGAAGAAATTTATATGGCTCAACTTGAAGGCTGTGTCATTCCTGGACAAGAAAATAAAGTTTGTAAATTAATTAAATCTCTTTACGGCCTTAAACAAGCTCCTAAGCAGTGGTATGAGAAATTTGAACAAGTCTTACTGAGAGACAATTTTTCTTCAGTTGAGGTGGATAAATGTGTTTATACTAAAATGGTAGACAATGATTATGTGATAATATATTTGTATGTTGACGATATGCTTATATTTAGTACAAGTTTAAATATTGTGCAAAGTACTAAATTATTTTAGTCTGCTAATTTTGATATGAAAGATCTGGGTAAAGTAAATATAATATTGGGAGTTAAAGTTATAAGGAGTGAAGATGGCATAATGTTGTCACAAGAACATTGTCTTGAGAGACTTCTTAAGAAGTTTGAATATTTTAATGTCACATCTGTGAGCATTCCTTTTGATGCTAACTCTAAGTTGAAAAAGAATAATGGTGACCCGGTTGCTCAGTCTAAATATGCTCAGATTATTGGGAGTCTGATGCATTTAATGAATTTTACAAGGCCTGATATAGCCTATGTTGTGTGTAGACTGAGTAGATATACTCATAATCCCAACAGAGAGCATTGGTCTGCATTAGATAGACTAATGAAATATCTGAGAGGAACCATGAATTATGGTATCCTATATAGTGGATTTCCTTCTACTTTAGAAGGGTACAGTGATGCAAACTGGATCTCTGATTCAGATGAGACTAAATCCACTAGTTGTTATGTATTCACCCTTGGTGGTAGTGCAATATCGTGGAAATCATCTAAACAGACGATTATTGCTAAATCAACTATGGAATCAGAGTTTGTAGCTCTGGAGTTAGCTGGTTCTGAGGCTGAGTGGCTAAGAAACTTCTTAGCTAATATCCCTCTAATAAAGGACGTATTGCCTCCTGTGTCTATACACTGTGATTGCCAAGCGGCAATAGCTATAGCAAAGAATAAATCTTATAATTGTAAAAGTAGACACATGAAACTGAGACATGATATCATAAAACAGCTGTTAAGAGATGGAATAATTTTCATTGACTATGTAAAGTCAGAGATAAATTTGGCCGATCCTCTGACTAAACCCGTAGGAAGAAAATTAATTCTTCAAACCTCAAAAGAGATGGGGTTAAGGCCGACATGTTGTCAATAAAGATGGTAATCCAACCTATGTGATTGGAGATCCTATGAAGTAGGTTCATATGGGTAATAACAAGTCGATATTGGCACTGATGCACTAAAAGAGAGTGCTTGGCTGCTACTAATTGAGAGGCTAAGTTATAATTCTTAATAAAATTTATAGTCCCTATGGATGGTGTATTTAAAAGTAGTATACACTTGATGAATTCACCTATATGAGAATGGAGTGGGCCGCTCCTATGAGATTTTGGCCTAGTCTCTAGAGCTCTCATGAATAACCAGGCACGCGCATGGCCTATTGGGCGCAAAATCGCGTTGAACAGCAAAATTACCGGGGGTCAAAATGTGATTGATAAAATCTCTGACTTACAATAAGACCTATTGGTTCATAAAAATATTATATTTTACCAGTAATTCTGTGAGTTAAATTTTAGTGGTCTAAGTTTGGTTCATAGTCCAGAAGACACCAAACCTATTACATTTGGACCATACAAATCCAGCAAGTTTATTTTTGGAAGTCTTTAAAATAGTGGGGGACTGTGGCAATATTTTAAAGTTGATTTGGCCTTCTAGAAGACAAATACTTGTCAAGATGCATGCAATTGTTTTAGAAGACAAATACTTGTCAAGATGCATGCCATTATTTTGACAAATGGTAAAGGGCTTTGACAAATGTCAAGAAATTTGACAAATGGCAAGAGAAGGCTTATGCATTTTTGGCTATAAAATGGTCCTCTCTTAAAACCAATTCATTCATTATGAGAAAGACATTCTCATATGTCTCTCTCCTCTCTCTTCCAAATATTTAATTAATATTTAATATTAGTTGGTCTTATTCTTTTTTATTAATTGCTGGATTTGAAAATTAATATTTTGCTGATTCATGTATCCTCCTTAATAGAGGTAGGCTTGTTTAATCCTGGAGAAATATTTCACATTGCTGAAATAGTTTCTTAGGACAGTGCCTAGCACGACTCAAGCCACTTGAAGTATTTCCGCTCACAAATAATATTATTGCGTTATTATTATTGTTGTTATTTTCCGGTATCATTTCCCTACAGTAAATATAGTCAAGATTAGCACCCAAAGTCTTTCTTTCCAAACATTTTTCGTCCTGACTTCCTTTGCATCTCTCTTCCAGTCGAACTTGCTTTGGTTCAACAACCTAAGACAAATAAAAGCAACAAATAACCACTTAACAGAGTCGAACAAGCTCAATAGTATTCCGTATGTTGACTTTATACCTTTTATTTTATTTTAACGATGACATATTTTTGTAATTATAAAAATATCATGACATATTTAAGAGCATATGATTACGTATATATGGATACTTTTGGTATTTTTCAAAAGTCTTTCTTACTTAAAATTTGTATTCTGTTAAGCACGACATAAAACAAACGGAAAAAGGGTCAAACTTGCCCTTGGACAATTGGAGTTGGTACAATAATACTTTCTGTCCACATATTTTGCAAAAATTACTCTTACCGTTATCTTTTTGGCTCAAGACAGCCCTTACGACTAACAATCCTATTAGATAAAAAAAAAAATTAATTAATTTTCATGTGTCATTGTCCAATTGGCCTAACTTAAAACTCACCTAAATTAAAATAATCACCCACATTCTAAGATCCACAAACAAAAATACTTTTTCCTAGTCTATCCTTCTTCCTCTCCCTCTTTCGTTTCTTTCTCCTCTTTTTTTTAAAAAATATTCCAATATCTTGATCTCTCATACACCCATTTTTTTCCTAAGTAAACAAAACTCCCTCTTATAGTTAATCACCTTCCTCTTCCTATTTATTTCTCTATTAAATGGACACATCAATACTCCTATTTTTTTTCATCATAGAAATACCATTCATATCAATTTTTGTTACTACACTTTACTGCTTCATACAATTAGCCCAATCAAGTGTTTATTACAGTCACATTCTCCAGTAAGTCGTATTCTCTCATATCTCGAGCATAGGATCCAAATATTCCTCTTGATTTAACCGTCTCTTTTTTAAATTAGCAGTGTTGATATAACTTGAAGAGCATCCTCGTACAATTGCTTAATTTATGGACATGATCGGATGTTCAGACTATGGTGAGCTAATGTAGAAGAAAAAAGTCGAGGTTCGAGCAGTGACCAAATAATACTCTAGTATAATCGAAATTTGATGCGGAGTTGTTAGGAAATATACAACGAAAAATATTGCAAATGTCCAATGACCATTACCATTGACACACTTTTAGTGTTCATATATTCGGGTGAATGTTGTATGATGTAAAGTAGTGGTGACTAAAAATTTTGGTTGTATGAAAATAAAACTTTAATGGTGTTTGTAATGATTATTCAAATAGAGTGCAAGGTCAAAAAAAAAAGGATAAGAAGAAGAATATGAACACACACATGCTAGAGGGGGAGGGGGTGGAGGGGGTAGAGATTTTTTGAGACGGAGGATATTATTGTACCAACTCCAATAGTCTAGGGGCAGGTTTGACCCTTTTTCATTATTTTAATTTAGGTGAGTTTTAAGTTGGGCAAATAGAATGTTGACACGTGAAAATTAATTAAATTTGTTTTTTACCTAACAGGGTTGTTAGTCGGAAGGCAGTCTTGAGCCGAAAAGATAATGGTGAGGGTAATTTTTATAAAATAGGTAGACAAAAAATATTATTGTACCAACTCCAATAATCTTGGAAGAGGCTTGACCCTTTTTCGTAAAATAAACGAAGTTGTAATAAACATGACACCTGACCAACAAGAATCTCCTAATTGTGTCAAACAACTAGAAAAAATAATTTTTTTAAGCAAAAAAAAAATTGATTAAGATATAGAACACTTATCTAGAAGTTTTCGCGATTCAATCACCAATTTGCTAGTCCAAGAATTACCTGGTGTTTAATATTGCAGAGGGTGGCATCCTGAAAAAAAAGGGCGAGGACGAGCAGCATAGGATAAGGTGGAGAAGAAGAAAAGGATTAAGAAAAAACTGGTAGATGATTTACACATGGTTGGCTCTTCAGCTAGATGAGCTTCAACTCTTTGAAAGAAAATTAAAGAAAGGGCGATAGCTTTGTGACTCTATATTCGGTAATGGGATGAACTTATTATACTGAAAAATGGAGAAAATTGGCCAATCCTATATAGGGATGGCAAAGGAGCAGTGCGGGTGCGGAGCAATACGGGTGCAGGGCGATGCGAGTTTCACTGTTAGCAGGGTGGGTCGGGTATGGGAGTTTGCGGTTACGGGGCGGACGGGGCGAGTTCAGTTTTTAAATTAAAAAAATCATGCGGTGCGGGGCGAGTCCCGGGTTGGGAATTTTATTTTTTGAACTAATAAACAGTACCAAAAATAGGAGAATGACAACATATGGGAATCTGTACAGAGTATCATGTCAATTATCAAAATTATCAAAGTCTACATACTTTACATTGTTTCATCAATAGGAAATACCAGAAATACCTAAAAACGTAGAAGATAACATTTTGATGGTGTTTCTTAAATCATCTTTGTGAAAATTAATAATTAGCAAATATAACAAAATGCTTAGGCTTTTTAGAGTGTATTTTTATGCAAAATTTAAGCGGCAAATTTAAGATGTTGTGTAGATATTTGTGGCGTCTTTATATAATACAACTATTGCAAAAAAAAAAAAAGAGAGATTTTTTTTTAAAAAAAATGTGGTGCGGGGCAGGTGGAGTGTGGGCCGGGTGGATACGGGTTTAAATCCTGTGCGGGCGAGGCGGGGAGAAATTGTGCGGGTTTAGACAGAACCCGCTCCGCACTCACACCGCCTGCCTTTTCTATTCCTAAAGATGAGTGTGAACGATTGGAATATTGCTATTGGGTTAGGTCCACTCATAAGGGATACTAATTAGCCTTGTTATATTTATGACTGCTAGGGTTTCTTATGAGAAAATCATCCATGCATCTTAGTAAGGATTAGTAAGTTGCGGATAAAAAGAGTTTATCTGCTTTTTGAGGATTCTTGACAGTAACGATCTGATCGATCGTTTTGATTTCTAGGTCCCTGTTCCTCTAATTAAGACTCCACGTATGTATTTTTACTATTTTATGACTTGAGGGGATGGTTTGTTTGGGTTTGGAAGGATTCGGGTTGAAATCGGAACACTTAGCTCCTTAATAATGGCCTAAGATGGCCAAGTTTGACTTGAGTCAATAATTTGAGTAAACGACCTCGGAACCAGGATTTGATGGTTCCAATAGGTTCATATGATGATTTTGGACTTGGACATTTATTCGTATCAAGTTTTGGTTGATCCGGGAGAATTTAGGCGCAGAATTTGAAAGTTGGCACATAGAAGGTTTTTTAATTCTTTAAATTTGGTTTGAAGTGGACTTTGGAGTTATCGAGGTCCTTTGGTATTCCGAGCCTGGGAATAGGTCCGCATGATAATTTTGACTTGTACGTAAAAATTGGCGCCATTATGAATTGTCTAAGTATGATTCGACGCATTTGGATCTAGTTGAAGAAGTTTGAAGTTCAAAAGTTGATCAATTTGGTTTTGGAGTGCGATTCTTAGTTTTGATGTTATTTTACATGTTTTAAGGATTCGAGTGGGTCCGTATTATGTTTAAAGACTTGTTGTTACAGTTGGATGGGATCCCGGGTGGTTCGAATGAATTTCGGGCCACCCGGAGCTAAGTCTGAAATTTCTCTTGTTACTGGTTCTGGTTTCCTTCTTCGCGAACACGGAGGTGGAGTCGCGTTCATGGAGAAGGAATTAGGAGACTGCACGTTTTGCACTTTGCATTTGCGATCAACAGGTCGTGTTTGTGAATGTGTGGGACCGATGATCTTCGCATTCGCGTGCACAGTTCAGCGTTGAAGAAAGGGACCTGGGAGGGGTCAACCACCATTTCTCTTCATGTTCGAGAAGCTCGGGCTGCACAAGACTTCGCGATCGCGTGCCTTCCCTCGCATTCGCAATGAAGATCTCCTGGGCTGGGCACGCTTTGCCTTCGCGATCGCGAGGCTTCTTCCGCGATCAAGAAGAAGGATCGATTGGCAGTCAAATTAATTAAAAATGGGACATTGGCCTATTTTATTCATTTCTGTCATTTTTTTGTCGATTTTAGAGTCCCTTGGAGACGGTTTTCATCAAGCACATTGAGTTTCGGATTGCTTGGCACCGACTCGAGCCTTTTAGTATGATTTGTCGTCCGAAAAGTGGATTTGGAGGCGACGTAAGTCTCTTGCCTAACCTTATAAGATAGAATTAACCTCATAGGTGCTTAAATTATTATTTTCTACTAATTGTTGGTGCTATGTACGCACGAAGTGAAGAGAGTCCATACGTAGCTAAAATTCATGTTATGTTCGGGTAGAAATAGGACATTATTATGCAATAATTGCACTATTTGAACTCAACTTGTTAGTTTAATTGCTTGTATTAATAAATAAAATTTGATTAAAGATTATGTTAGATCGAGCTTCATTACTTAGAGATTTGGCAGAATGTTTAGTTACTGATGAAAAATTTATATTCCTTTATGGGCTTACCTTAGATTGTAAGCACATAGTTCGTAGTCCGAAGAGTTTTCCTATTCCTGTGAATCGGGCCGAATGCCTCGAAAATATTTATATGTAATGTGATGCATCCATGGATAGGGTCGTACAACCTCGATAGTATATGCATACGATTGTTGTGGATCTGGCCGTATGACCTCGACATAATTCGTGTGTGTTGTCGCTAGGAGTCGGATTATACTCGATATATCCTTTATGACTTGAGAAATTGAAATTCTTGTTGGCTCTTACTTGTTGAGATTAGCATGTGATATTATGGCACTTTTATCTTGTTATTTTGTTAAAGAATCGCTTATTTATTTTCTCGTATTCCATTATTACCGTGGAATTTCATGACTATCTATATTTCGTGCACTTTATATATATTAACCACTAGTAAGTGTCGATGTCAACCCCTCTTCTTCTTCTAGGTTAGACTAGATACTTACTGGGTAAACGTTGTTTACGTACTCAAGCTACACTTTTGCACAAATTGTGTAGATCCTGAGGTAGGTACATCTGGTGTTCGTCCAGGCATGCATTCGCATTACCCAGAGGCCTAGTGGTGAGCTGCTTCCCGTGCCCCATTCTGCAACACCTAGAGCCTCCTTTTATTATCTTTATTATTTCTGTCTATTCTGCTTCAAACATTATTTGCAGGGAGTTTTGTATATTCTACTAGATTCTCGTGCATTTGTGATACCGAATTTTAGGGATTACTAGTAGATATTCATGGCTTTTGCCTATTAATTCTATATTTGACCTTATGTTTATTTTATGCTTTATGTTGCTACGATTATCTACCCCTAGGTCTTTATTAAATAAAAAAATATCACTGTCTTTAAAAATGCTAAAATAAACAATTAAGTAGATAGTTTACTTTTAGTTTGCTTAGCAACGACGTTGAGCGCCAACATAACTTTTAGTAGGAAATTGGATCGTACATTGACGACCGGTGATACATGAAAATAGTGATTGCTGCAGATCCGTTTTTACTAAAGGAAAATACGTAAGTCTCCTAACCGGAAGTACCGTTCAAATACTACATGAACTAATTAAAAGAGTTGAATGGTGACTTCTTGTGTATATGGATGTCACCAAACCAGGAAATACTTTCTCTATTCCATTTTTATGTGACAAGATTCAGATATGAAGGTCAAATAACTTAATTTTTTATGTCAATTCAAATAGAGGATCTTCAAGTTTTTTTTTTTTAATAAAATCTACATATTTGAAAACTATATATAAAGTATTATAAGCTAAGTCAAACAATTAACAATAATTAAAACGCATATGTATTGTAACAACCCAACTAGTCGTTTTTCTTGTTAGAACCCCGTCCCCCTAAATAAGACTTTCCGATCTTGCTTTAACTAATTTACGACCTATGGGGATGGTTGGTTCGGGATTCAGAAGAGTTTTAGTTGTAATAGGCACACTTGATTCCCTAAGATTTTCTTAAAAGGCTAGGTTTGACTTTGGTCAACATTTTTAGTAAACGGACCGGACTTGTATTTTTACGGTCTCGAATGGTCCATAGAAAAATATGGGACCTGGGCGTATGCCCGGAATAGAATTCCGAGGTTCCTAGCCCGAGTAATGAATTTTTGTTAGAAATTGTTAAAACTGAAATTTTAAGGATTTAATGAAATTAAATAATGCTTGATCATATTGGTATCGGGACCGTATGTTGATTCTGGAGCCCGGTACAGGTCTAATATAGTATTTAAGACTTACCCTCAAAATTTAATGTCAATCCGAGTATAGTATAAGTACGTTTCGGCGCGTTAGAAGTGAATTGAAGAACTTGAAGTTCATAAGTTTGATTGAATTGGTTTTAGGGGGTGATTCTTAGATTTAGCATTTTTCTGGTGTTCCGAGGTATCTAGCAAGTCCGTTTTATAATTTCTAACTTGTCGGTATGTTCGAGCAGTGACCGGGGGCCCCGAGCGTCAATCGGACGAGGCTCGAGTAAAGTTGGAAAAATTGGCAAGGGGCTGAAGCTCCAGCTATCTATCATAACCGCACATGCGGTTGGTCAGACGCAAGCGTGAGACCGCAGAAACGGTCATCCTCTCGCAGATGCGGCCAAGCCCAAAGCCGCAGAAGCAGAGCCGCAATAGCGGCTTGTCCCTCACAGAAACGGCCCAGCGGATCAGTTGAAATTTTGCAGAAGTGGACACCTTTCCACAGATGCGGTGGGCGCAGGTGCGACCCAGAACCGCAAATGCGAAAATCACTAAAGCAGTGAGCTTTATTTATTACGGGCTCTAGGCCATTTTTGCTTATTTCACTCATTCATTGGGCGATTTTGGAGCTCTTGGGAGAGGACTTTCACCTAGCATCTTGAGATAAGTTCATCCTATTTATTTTTAAGTTCAATATTTGAGTCTTAGGTAGATTAACACACAAAGATTAGGGAAAATTATGGGATTAGAGCAAAACCTAGGATTTCGATAAAATTTAGATTTTACCACGAAATTTGTTAAGGAATGAAGTAGAAATCATATATTATTGATCTTTAGGTTATAGAGAACAACTTTCTTTGAAAAGCTTCGGAATCCGGGCACGTGGGCATGAGGTCGAATTTTAGGAAACTTATGTTTAAGGTTGAAAAATTACTTTAGTAATTAAAATATGAACTCTTGAGTTTTTATTGACTAGTTCCTACCTCGCTTAATTAGTTTCGGATCGTTCGGCTCCAAATTGAGGGTTTCTACACGTTCTTGATATTGGAAGTACACTTTGGAGTGAGATGAGTCTCCTATCTAACCTTGTAAGAGGGAATTTCCCCATAGGTGTAATAATTGAATAATTTGCCACTAAATGCTGGGGCTACGTATGCACTAGGTGACGAGAGTCCGAACGTAGCCACTATTATGCTTAAGTCGGGGTAGTCTAGGACCCAAAAACATACTTTATGTGATGTTCTTGTAACTGTATAATTAATTTGGGATTGCTGAAATCACGTTGAATGTGGTAAATGAATCTAATAAGAGAAACGTCATTTTCTTGTCCCTTTTAAAGAGAGTTTGATATTTTCGTTAGTAATTACTCTTCTGATATATATTCTTGTCTGCATGTTGTTGTGTTCAATTACATTTGACCGCATCGCATGTATGGTTTGCGAGTGGGATAATAGATGCATCTCGTGCCGTTTGACTCTCTGGCATTGTAGACTTTATTTTTATCTTGGATCGCATCGTACGACCTCGACACTACTTACGTATGCTTCTTGCTTGATATATTGTTGTGGACGAAACTTTGTTATATGCCCTGAAATGTAAGTGGCTAACTGTGATATCATCTAGGAAAGGACCTGTTGCTTCTTGCTATAAATTGTTAATCATTTGTGCTATCCATGCTTAACGTATCACTTTTCATATTATTTGACCCTAGAAGTGTCAAGTCGATCTCCCGTCTCTACTTCTTCGAGATTAGACTGGATACTTACTGGGTACATATTTTTTATATACGCATACTATACTTCTGTACTTAATTGTACATGATGAGGCAGGTACATCTGGTTACCAGGCTGGTGCATACCCTTGATATTCCTCGAGATTCCACGGTGAGTTGCTTCCTTCCTATGCCGTTCAACAGCCCGATGGAGTCCTCCTTAACTTTTGGCTGTCTATTCTATTTCAGACAGTAGGATAGAATTATTCGTTTTTATATTTTACTAGTTGCCCACATACTTGTGACACCAGTTCTTGGCACACACATTAGTAGACTATCTTTTGTTGAGGTTGTATAATTATTTTGGCACGATGTTAATTATCGATTGTTTTAAATTCAAACTTAGAGATTTTCGTAACTGTTTTGAAAAAAAGTAAGAACTAGAATTTATCAATATTTTCGTGTTTGCTTGCTTGACAAGGGTTTTGGGCGCCATCACAACCTGAGGTAAAATTGGATCGTGACAACATTGTATCAGAGCACTAGATTCACGTAGGTCTCACAAGTCATGGGCAAACCTAATAGAGTCTTGTGGATCGGTACAGAGACGTCTGTATTTATCTTCGAGAGGCTATAGGGTGTGAGGAAACTAATTTTTATTCATTTCCTATTGTCCAATGGTTGATATACTAAATTTCCCTCTTCTATTCTTTCACAGATGGTGAGGACGCGCATGACAGATGTTTTGGACCCGAGAGGAGCTGCTCCCTCTGTTGCTAGAGGCCGAGGCAGAGGCTGGGAGAGAGTACCGGACCGAGGTAGGGGATGAAAACGTCCTAGAGTTGTACCAGTAGCACCACCGACGGATCCTGCGGGAGATCCTATCATTGAAGAGCAGGGCGAGGTGCCTACAGTAGAGCCTACCCCGACAGACATTATGATAACACCGGGTTTCCAAGAGGTCATTGGTCGTATGTTGCGGTTCATGGATACCATGACTCAAGCTGGTTTATTTCCAGCCGATACAGCTACATCTCAAGCGGGAGGGGGAGCACAAACCCCTACTGCTCAGGCTCCTGGTCATGACTGCAGTGTATCAGACTTCGGGTGCCCTACCCGCGAATGGGGCTCAACCAATTGCTGCAGTGGTGCCCGAGCCCAGACTAGCTGCGGATGGTGACCCGCAGAAGTTGTTGGACAGATGGACTAGACTTCACCCTCCTGTCTTCGGGGGTGAGTGTCATGAGGATTCTCAGGATTTCATTGATAGGTGCAGGGAGAGACTGCATAACATGAGGATATTTGAGTCGCATGGGGTTGACTACAGGGCCCGTAGATGGTGGCAGTCTTATGTTCTTGGCAGTCCCGTTGGTTCTCCTCCTATCACCTGGGGTCAATTCACGCAGTTATTTTTGGACAGGTATACCACCCTCTGAGTGGGAAGATCTGCGGTATTAGTTTGAGCAGCATGAGCAGGGTCAGATGTTCGTGACCGATTATGAGGCGAGGTTTTTTGATTTATCTTACCATGCATTGATGATACTTCCTACTGACCGAGAAAGGGTGCGGAGGTTTGTTACAGGGTTGCATTCTGGCATTAGGGCCAACATGGCTCGAGAGGTGGAGTTGGGGACTTTTTATCAGCTATTGGTGGAGATTACTCGGAGGATTGAGGGCTACCATCTGAGAGGTAGAGAGCAGGCGCAGCAAGACAAGAGGGCCCGATTCTCCAGAGAGTTCAGTGGTGCCCCGGCTAGGGGTAGAGGTCAGTTTGGGAGGGGTCAGCCCAGCATGCCCCCATATTCAGCACCACTACCTGCTCAAGGTGCTCCAGCGCGCCCTATTTCAGCGCCATAACAGAGAGTTCTTATCGCCCGCCAGCTATTCAGAGTTCTTCCAGTGGACATTCAGGTCCCCAGGATTATTCTGGTTCCTATTCCAGTGCTACGCTAGAGAGTTAATATCGTCCTCCTACCATTTCGAATTCCTCCGATGAGTATTTAGGCCATCAGGTCCAGGCAGCTTCCGAACAGTAGGCTATGGTTCCGAGAGTTTGCTACGAGTATGGAGACCCAGGTCACGTGAAGAGGACCTGCCCCAGGCTTCGAGGCAAGGTAGTATAGCAGGGTCAGTAGCCTATGATTCCAGCATCGGTTACGTAGCCGCCTAGAGGGGGGGACAGAGTAGTAGAGGCCATCCTAGAGTTGGAGGCCAGACAGGGAGAGGTCAACCAGCTACTGCTCAATCAGGTGGAGGCCAGCCAGCCGGCGCTCCACCCAGATTATATACCCTTCCGGCCAGACCAGATGCATATACTATTATCACTTGTATAATTTTCATCTGCGATAGAGATGCTTCGGTATTATTTGATCCAGGGTCCACCTATTTATATGTATCATCTCTATTCGCTCGTTTTCTGGTTATTGCTCCTAAGCCTTTGGGCACTCATGTTCATGTGTTCACTTCTGTGGGTAATTCTGTGGTTGTGGATCGGATCTATCTCCTGTGTGGTCACATTCTGTGGTTTCGAGACTAGAGCAGATCTCTTGTTGCTAGATATGATCGACTTTGAGGTCAATCTGGGCATGGATTGGTTATCCCCATACCACGACATCCTTGATTGTCGTGCTAAGACTGTTACATTAGCGATGCCAGGGTTGCTAGGGGTTGGAGTGGAAAGGTTCCACAGTTGATACATCTAGTCGGGTTATCTCTTTCCTGAAGGCTCGGTATATGGTCGAGAAGGGGTGTTAGGATTATCTGGCTTATGTTCGAGACACCACCACAGAGTCTCTGAAGATTGATTCAGTTCCAGTAGTTTGGGAGTTCTCCGATATGTTACCTTCTAATCTTCCTGGCATGCCACCAGATCACGATATTGATTTCTGTATTGATTTGGCTCCAGGTACCCTGTCTATATCTATTCCACCATACTATATGGCTCCAAAAGAGTTGAAGGAGTTGAAGGGGCAGCTTGAGGAGTTGTTAGCAAAGGGGTTTGTTAGACCCAGTATGTCACCTTAGGGTGCACCAGTGTTGTTTGTAAAGAAGAAAGATGGGACTATGCGGATATGTATTGATTACCACCAGTTGAACAAGGCTACCATTCAGAACAAGTAACCATTGCCGCACATTGATAATTTGTTCGACCAGTTGCAGGGTGCTAGGGTGTTCTCTAAGATTGATTTGAGATCAGGGTACCATCAGTTGAGGATTCTGGACTCAGATGTTCCGAAGACCGCGTTGCGTACCAGATATGGCTATTATGAGTTTCTGGTGATGTCATTTGGCCTGACTAATGCCTCAGTGGCGTTTATGGACTTGATGAATAGGGTGTTCAGACCTTATATTGATTCCTTTGTCATCATCTTCATATACTCACATAGTCTAGGAGAGCACGAGCATCATTTGAGAGTAGTGTCACACCTCATTTTTACACCACCGAAGGGCGGTATAAGGAAGTTTTTCCAATTTAAGTGACATTATTCGAAATGGAATCATTTATTAATTTAATCATAGTCACCGCTTGGAATATTTTAATTAGTGTCCCAAGTCACCGGTTTATTTTTAATCCCCAATCGAGGAAATTTTTTTTTTAAAGAGTCTGCGAACCAGAAATTCTAGATAAGGAATTCTGTTAACCCGGGAGAAGGTGTTAGACATTCCCTGGTTCCATGCTTCTAGCACAGTCGCTTAGTGATTATTACTTGGCTTAAATTATTTAACTACTCATTTTTAGGACCTATGTGTATTTATCTTTTACCGCTTTTAATCACTTGATTATTCGTAATTAAAGAATCGAGTTACGCGTACGTATACTCTTTTGGCGCGTCAAAAATTATGTCACGCGAACATGTCCATAATTAATAACGCTTTGTTTATTTTACTAAAAAAAGTTTGGTTGAAGTTGCGCGAACGCATCCCTCGAGTTACTTTTTAGAATTAAATTCGCAATTATGTTATGCGAACGTATACATAATCACAATAATAATCTAAGTCAAGACTAAAGCAAACTACAAGTGTTTAAGATTTCCATTTCCCTAAAATTGGGATTCAAAGGTTCGGGTATTATAGAATTATTGTGGATAGGGTAAGAAATTTTGAACAAAGGAAAGTAAGGAAATTATCCAAAATTTTCGTACTTAACATTTGAGATAGGCCCGCATCCTCCAGTAACAAGGCACTAACTTGTCTTTACAATCAGAATCATTTTAAATTGACATTTGAATAAAACAATACAAGTCCACAATCATAAGAATGCACAGATATGATTATTAAATATTAGATCAATTCATACTATTATATATACAAAATTGCGTCCTAAGCAGCAGATTCAAACATTCAACAAAAAAAAAAAAAAAAAAAAAAAAAAAAAAAGACAAACCAACGCTCTGAAATCTCCACAACACAGAGCAAAGTCAACGGAAACAATACCAACTCAAACAGTTAACAGATAAACAGCAAAGATAAAAGGAAAAACCGAAAAAAATTGATATTAAGAGTAGATGAAGGCAGTAAGAAATGGAACCAAAATTAGAAATAGATTAAACACTAAATCAAACAACAAAGGCAACCTGAAAATTAGAACAAAGTAGTTAAAGAAACAGATAGAACGGACCATCTTATATACATGAAGATCTGTTGACTACAAAGATGGAGCTTCGACGAGAGAACTCGGACAGACCGGACCGGGTGCGCAAAGCTTCGTTAGAAACCTCGAGTGACAGAGTTTTGAGCTGTGTTTTTAGCAGCTTTCAGCTATGTTTTCAAGCTGAGTTCGGCGCTGCAGTTGAGGAGTTATTTCTGCTCTTTTTTGTGGTTAAAACGTTTATGGGCTGAAAATGGAGCTTAAGTTGCAACTCTTTTAGTGATGCAAGAAGCTGGTTTTTGAGACAGCTTTGCTGCATTTTTAGCAGCTTTTCAGCCGCGTTTCGAGGCTCGTTTTTGGTGCAAAATAGGGGTACATTGGGGCTGCTTTCGGCTGAGTTTTAATGGAGAGAACGGGGCTGGTGTTTGCTTGGTCGAAGGAGAAAGAGCTGCTGGTTTTTTGGAGGAGAAAGGGGTCGTCGAGCTGCTGAAGGTTGAAGAAAAGGGTGCTGTTCTTTTAAATTTTTGGGAAATGAGAGATTAGCTTTTGTCTCTTGGTTCAGAGACCAACAATGATGGAGAAATCTCCATTTTTGAGGAGTCCGCGTGAATTGTGCTAGATATGCCGTTCTCAGCTTTTGGAAATTGGTTCCTCTTTTAATTTATGAGCTAAAGTGTTATTTTACTGAGGTAGGAATTATGTTAGGTGGAATGGTGAATGGGTATGAATTCAATGTTTTGGGCTTGAAGTGATTGGGTCATAAATTTGGGTTAATTAACTTTAGGATAGGAAGGCTAAATCAAAAAAAAAATTCATTTTTTTTCTTTGATTTTAAAAATTTAATAAAATCCTAAATCAATCTAATTTGTAAAAATTAAAATTGTTTATCTATTGAAACAACTAATTAGCTTAAAACTAAATAAAAACACTACCTTCTAAAGACTAAAAGCTAAATATGTAAAAATGACCATTTTTTTATTTTTCTTAATAAAATTAATTCCTACTTGCAAATTGGACCTAAGATGACATGAAATTAAAACGTGACAATTTTTATCATTTTTTTATAAATTTAAAATATTAAAAATGCATGAATTGCAACTAAATAAAGAAAAACTTCTAAAATCTCCTTAAGAATTATTTTTCGTTTATTTTTAGGAGTTATTTTCATGTAGGGCAAAAATTAGGTGCTCACAAGTAGTGCTTTAGACCTTGCGAGAACTGAAGCTATATGCTAAGTTCTCCAAGTCTGAGTTTTGGCTAGAGTCAGTGGCATTCTTGGGGCATATTGTGTCTGGAGATGGTATTAAGGTGGATCCCAAGAAGATTGAGGCAGTTTAGAGTTGGCCACATCCTACTTCAGTGATCGAGATCAGGAGTTTCCTAGGGTTAGCAGGTTATTACTGGTGATTCGTGCAGGGATTTTCATTTATTGTATCACCTCTGACTAGATTGACCCAGAATGGTGCTCCTTTCTATTGGTCCGATGATTGTGAGGCGAGCTTTCAGAAGCTCAAGAAAGCTTTGACAACAGCACCGGTTCTTGTGTTTCCTTCTGGTTCAGGGATGTATACGGTATTGTGATGTTTCACGCGTTGGTATGGGTTGTGTATCGATGTAGGAGGGGCGAGTTATTGCATATGCTTCATGCCAGCTAAAGATTCATGAGAAGAATTATCATGTGCACAATCTAGAGTTGGCAGTGATTGTTCATGCTCTTAAGATATGGAGGCATTATCTGTATGGGGTGCCATGTGAGGTTTACACTGGTCCTTGCAGCTTACTGCATTTGTTCAAGCAGAAGGATCTCAATTTGAGGCAGCGTAGATGGCTTGAGTTACTGAATGATTATGACATCACCATTCTTTATTATCAGGGCAAGGAAAATGTGGTCGCGAATTCCTTAAGCAGGAAATCAGAGAGTATGGGTAGCTTGGCATTCATTCCAGCTGAGGAGAGGCCACTAGCCTTGGACATTCAGTCCTTGGCTAACAGACTAGTGAGGTTGGATATTTCGGAGCCCAGCTGAGTCCTTGCGTGTGTTGTTTCTCAGTCTTCGTTAGTGAGGCAGATCAAGGCCCGGCAGTTCGATGATCCACACTTGGCAGTTCTCAGAGAGACAGTGTTGCAAGGTAGTGCCAAGGAGGTTTCTATTAGCGAGGATGGTGTTCTGTTTCTCTAGGGTCGCCTATGTGTTCCTAATGTTGATGGTCTGAGGGAGAGGATCCTAGAGGAGGCATACAGTTCTCGGTATTCCATTCATCAGGGTGCTATGAAGATATATCGTGACTTGAGGCAGCATTATTGGTGGTAGAGGATGAAGAAAGACATAGTGGAGTATGTGGCTAGGTGTTTGAATTGCCACCAGGTTAAGTATGAACACCAGTGGCCAGGTGGCTTACTTCAGTAGATGCCTATACTAGAGTGAAAGTGGGAGCGCATTACCATGGATTTCGTAGTTGGGTTGCCCCGGACCTTGCGAAAGTTTGATTCAGTGTGGGTCAGCGTTGATACATTGACCTAGTCAGCGCACTTTATTCCAATTGTGACTACTTACACCTCAAAGAGATTGGCTTAGATTTACATTCAGGAGATAGTCCAGTTGCATGGTATGCATGTTTCCATCATATCAGAAGAGGCCCTCAGTTCACATCCTATTTTAGGAGAGCCGTTCAGAGTGAGTTGGGGACCCACTTGGAGCTCAACACAGCGTTCCATCCTCAAACCGATGGGTAGTCAGAGCGGACAGTTCAGATTTTGGAGGATATGCTCAGAGTATGTATGCTTGACTTTGGAGGGCAGTGGGATCAGTTCTTTCCCTTGGCAGAGTTTTCTTACAACAACAACTATTTGTTCAGCATAGAGATGGCTCCATTTGAGGATTTATATGGTCGGCGATGTTGTTCCCCTATTAGGTGGTTTGAGCCTACTAGGGCTAAGTTTTACGGTACAGACTTGGTGAAAGATACCTTGAAGAAGGTAAAGTTGATTCAGGAGAAGCTTCGCACAGCTCAGTCCAGACAGAAGAATTACGTGAATCATAAGGTGTGTGATGTATCATTCATGGTTGGCGAGAAGGTCCTTTTGAAAATCTCGCCAATGAAGGGTGTTATGAGATTCGGGAAGAAGGAAAAGTTGAGCCCAAGGTTTATTAGCCCATTTGAGGTGTTGAGGCCAGTTGGGGAGGTTGTTTATGAGCTTGCTTTACCCCCCAGCTTGTCAGGAGTTCATCTAGTTTTCCATGTATCGATGCTGCGAAAGTATCACGCCTACTTGTCCCATGTGTTAGACTTCAGTACTATTCAGTTGGATGAGAGTCTGGGTTATGAGGAGGAGCCAGTTGCCATTATTTATAGACAGAATTGCCAGTTGAGATCCAAGAGAATTTCCACAGTAAAGGTCCAGTTGAGAGGCTGACCAGTTGAGGAGGCAATCTAAGAGTCCGAGGAGGACATGCGGGGCAGATACCCCCATCTTTTTCCAAGCTCGGGTACTTTTCTATGTCCGTTCAAGGATGAAAGTTTGTTTAAGAAGTGGAGAATCTGACGACCCGACTGGTCGTTTTTCTTGTTAGAACCTTGTCCCCCTAAATAAGACTTTTCGCGCTTCCATTAACTAATTTATGACCTGCAGAGATGGTTGGTTTGGGATTTGGAAGAGTTTTAGTTGTAATAAGCACACTTGATTCCCTAAGATTTTCTTAAAAGGCTAAGTTTGACTTTGGTCAACATTTTTAGTAAACGGACCCAGACTTATATTTGACGGTCCCGGAGGGTCCGTAGAAAAATATGGAACCTGGGCGTATGCCCGGAATCGAATTCCGAGGTCCCTAGCCTGAGTAATAAATTTTTGTTAGAAATTGGTAAAACTAAATTCTAAGGATTTAATGAAATTAAATAATGCTTGATCATATTTGTATCGGGCTCGTATATTTATTCCGGAGCCTGTTACAGGTCTAATATAGCATATCAAAACCCTAGGTTTTGCTCTAATCCCATAATTTTTCCTAATCTTTTTGTGTTAATCTACCCATCACTCAAGTATTGAACTTAAAAATAAATAGGATGAACTACCTCAAGATGCTGGGTGAAAGTCCTCTCCAAGAGCTCCAAATCGCCCAATAAATGAGTGAAAACGAGCAAAAATAGCCTAGAGACTGTAATAAATGAAGCTCAATGCTTCAGTGATTTCCGCATCTGCGGTTCTGGGTCGCACCTGCGCCCACCGCATCTGCGGAAAGGTGTCCGCTTCTGCGGAATTTCAACTGACCTGCTAGGCCGCTTCTGCGGAATCTCAATTGACCCACTGGTCCGCTTTTGCAGCTCCGCTTCTGCAAAAAATTAGCCGCTTCTGTGGCTTTGGGCTTGGCCGCATCTGCTAGAGGATGACCACTTCTGCGGTCTCGCACCTGCAGCTGACCAACCTCAAGTGCAGTTATGACAGATAGCTGGAGCTTTAGCCCCTTGCCAATTTTTCCAACTTCACTCAAGCCTCGCCCGATTAACGCTCGGGGCCCCTGGGCCCCTCCCGAACATATCGACAATTTTGAAATCATGAAATGGACTCGCTCGACCCCTCGGAACGCCTGAAATAACACTAAATCTAAAAATCACCCCCTAAAATCAATTGAATAAAACTTATGAACTTCAAGTTCTTCAATTCACTTCTAACGTGCGGAAACATACTTATACTACTCGGATTGACATCAAATTTGTTAAGGAAAGAAGTAGAAATTATATATTATTGATCCTTAGGTTATAGAGAATAACTTTCTTCAAAAAGCTTCAGAATCCGGACACGTGGGCCCGTGGGCGGATTTTAGGAAATTTGTGTTAAGTTTGGGCAATTACTTTGGTTATTACAATGCGAACGCTTGAGCTTTTATTGACTAGTTCCTACCTCGTTTAATTAGTTTCGGATCGTTCAACCCCAAATTGAGGGTTTTAGCACATTCTTGATATTGGAAGTATGCTTTGGAGTGAGGAGAATCTACTATCTAACTTTGTAAGAGGGAATTGTCCCCATTGGTGTAATAATTGAATAGCTTGCCACTAAATACGGGGGCTATGTACGCACTACACTACAAAAAAAACTAGAATTAGCTACGAATGCCGTCGCTAATCTGTCGCTAAAATGCTCATTTCTTGCAGAATCTTTTGATAATCCGTCGCTAATCCGTCGCTAAATGAGATTAGCGACGGATTTTTCTGTTTAGCTACAGATTTTGTCCGTCGCTAAACCCTGATTTTTTTAGTAGTACTAGGTGACGAGAGTCCGTGCATAGCCATTACTATACTTAAATCCGGGTAGTCTAGGACCCAAAAGCATGCTTTATGTGACGTTCTTGTAACTGTACGATTAATTTGGAATTGCTGAAATTACGTTGAATGTGGCAAATTAATCTAATAAGAGGAACATCATTTTCTTGGTCCTTTTAAAGAGAAGTTGATATTTTCGTGAGTAATTGCTCTTCTGATATATATTCGTGTTTGTCTGTTATTGTGTTTAATTATATTTGACCGCGTCGCATGTATGATTCGCGAACGGGGTAATAGATGCATCTATGGTTCGCGACATTTGATCCTCCGGCAGTGCACACTTTATTTTATGTTGGATCGGGTCGTACGACCTCGTCAGTACTTGCGTATGCTTCTTGCTTGATATATTGTTGTGGATAGAAATTTGTTATATGCCCTGGAATGTAAATGGCTAACTGTGATATCATCTAGGAAAGGACCTGTTGCTTCTTGCTATAAATTGATAATCATTTGTGCTCTCCATGCTTAATACAACACTTCTCATATTATTTAGCCCTAGTAAGTGTCAAGTCGGCCTCTCATCTCTACTTCTTCGAGATTAGACAAGATACTTACCGGGTACATATTATTTATGTACTCATACTATACTTTTGTACTTAATTGTAAGGATCTGAGGCAGGTACATCTGGTTACCAGGCTGGTGCATACCTTTGATCCGGCTCGAGATTCCATGGTGCGCTGCTCCTTTCCTTTGCCGTTCAGCAGCCCGATGGAGTCCTCCTTTACTTTTGGCTGTCTATTCTATTTCAGACAGTAGGATAGAGTTACTCTTTTGTATATTCTACTAGCTGCCCACATACTTGTGAGACCAGGTCTTGGCACACACATTAGTAGACTATCTTTTGTTGAGGTTGTATAATTATTTTGGCACGATGTTAATTATCGCTTGTTTTAAAGTCAAACTTAGTGATTTTCGTAACTGTTTTGGAAAATAGTAAAAACTAGAATTTATCAATATTTCCGCATTGACTTGCTTGACAACGGTGTTGGGCGCCATCACGTCCTAAGGTGAAATTGTGTTGTGACATGGATGAAAAAATCACAATGAAAGGAAAATACCTTTGACTCTTTAAATAATAGTTGTGTAACATAAATTGTAACAGAATGAATAATATTTTTAGTGGACTAGAATATAACGCAAACTTTTCCGGAAAGAAATAAATTAATAAATTATAAGAGAATTTTAGAACAAGTATCAGTGGAAAGTGAGGAAGAAACAGAACAAAAGAATCTATAGAGAATAACGCTACCTCCTGATAAATGTTCCTGCAGTTCTCATTATAAGGACAATCAATTTTGCTTACCGTAAAAGGAAGTTCTCTTGCTGACTTTATATATATATATATATATATATATATATATATATATATATATATATATATATATATATATATTGAATTGATATATATATATATATAAAATTGAGTTTATATATATTGAATTAATTGAAAGATGGCATGTCATGACACGTAGACTGGTTAAAGAATGATGATTAGTAAAGCTTGATTAAAGAGGCACGAATTACAACAGACACGAGCAGAGATTCAAGAGGCTCGGTGCTCGCACCTTTTTATGTTCAAAAGTCAAGATAAGAGAATGAACCTAATAGCAAAAGAGGGTACAGATACAATATTTAATAGGCATTAATTACTGAAAACGTTAGAGAATCTATATTGAATTACAATGATTACCATTTATACTTTAGCAATTAATGCCTTTAATTGTCTATAATGGCCTTATTTTGACAAAGGCAAAACTTATCACCTAGAAATAACTATAAAAGGGGAAGCGTGATCATTTGTAAGGACATGAAACACTATTGGAATATACTGATTTACTTTGCTTTTTATTCAACTTTTATTTACATTCATTATTCATATTTCTATTTGATTATCAGTAACCCCGAGCTCTTCTAATACAAGTTTTGGCCGAAATCTCACATTTTAGTTAAACAAATTGGTTCCGTTACCGGGAATCTGATAATCGTTTTGCTTTCTTAAGTCAATTCTCTCATCAAACAACTTACTATGTCGAATATCAACGACAACAGTCAACAAGATCTTCAACAAAAAGAAAATGATGCGGGTGACAGGACCCCACCCCCTTTACCACGTGATTCACAGCGTCAGTCACGAGAAGGAACTCCAGATGGCTCTGAAACAAATAATGGGGTTGCAAATCAAAACGGACTCCAGGCGTATCAAAATGATGGAGTTGTGAACGAACAAGCACTCGATGATGCCTTAAAAATCTAATTTCTCAACAAGTGAGTAATGCTCTCTGTACTTTTACTAGCCAGTTGCCAGTTGCGCCACCAACACCAACTCCGAATTAGAATACATTAGAAAACCCACGTTCTGGGATCGTTCATTCAGGCACTGGTAGAACTCCAGGCGAGTCTCGTGACGGTGAACCAGGTAACATAGTTAGTTCTGATTTACAAAATTTAGTTCTAACCCTGCAGAAGCAGCTCAAGGAACAAAGCGATCGCATAGAGTAAATACCTGGAGTACCGCCTCTAATAAAAGAAATAGACATGGACAAATACTCATAACAACCATGGAAGTCTAGTGCTGCTCCGGTGCCAATTCCAAAGAAGTTTAAAATGCCTGATATTCCATAATATGATAGCACAACTGATCCACGAGATCACGTGACTGCATTCACAACTGGCGTGAAAGGCAACGATTTAACCAAATAAGAAATTGAATCAGTATTGGTCAAGAAATTTGGTGAAACACTCACCAAGGGAGCATTGACATGGTATTCTTTCTTACCCGAAAGTTCAATAAATTCTTTTGTTGAGCTTGCAAATTCATTTGTCAAAGCGCACTCGGGAGCTCAAAAAGTCAAGAAAAGGATGGAAGATATTTTCAAAATCAAGCAAGGAGATTCAGAGTTGCTTAGAGAGTTCATAGATAGATTTCAATGTGAAAGAATGACGTTACCACGCGTACCGGACAACTGGGCAACTATAACCTTTACTAGTAATTTGAATGAGAAAAGCTCAGAAGCCACGAGACGACTCAAGGAAAGTCTTCGTGAATTCCCTACAACAACTTGGAATGACTCTTACAACAGATACAACACGAAGCTAAGGATAGAAGAAGATATTATTTCGCGATCCCAAAAAGAGGAAAAGGTAAGTTCGAGACGTGCAAAAATCGAAAAAAGGTCCAGTAAAAATAGATGCGAACCATATATGGGCCCAGTGGGAAAAGATTCACCATCAAAGCAGGACAATTCAAGTTATGATCATAGATCGAGGAATAGAGAGTCGGGTTTATCATCAAGGTTTGGGAACGATCGAAAAATGCGAGAGATACGAGATGATGATAGAAACTTGAAGGCAAGATTTGGCGGTTACAATTTTAATGTCAGCACTTTCGAGTTAGTAGCCGTATTAAGAAGCATGGGTGATAAGGTGCGGTGGCCAAAATAAATGAGATCAAATCCAAATAGGCGTAATCCTGACCACTGGTGCGAATTTCACAACGATCATGGTCATAAAACAGCAGATTGTAGATTACTACAAGGGGAAGTCGACCATCTATTGAAGTAAGGTTATCTTACTGAATTATTTACTGAAAAAGGTAAGCAAGCATACATGAAGAATATGCAAGAGCCCCCTAAACATCCTTCTCCGAAAATGACTATTAATGTTATAAGTTGGGGCGAGGAAATCAATGACGTAACATATACGGAAGCCAATAAAGTTTCTATAGTTATAATTACCCACAGGAAGCAGGATAGACACGCTTTGGATGAAGAAAGTATTATATTCGATGATACGGATGCGAATGGCGTGTTAAATCCGCACAACGATGCACTGGTAATTTCTCTACTTGTACATGATACTAATGTGAAACGAGTTTTGATTGATCCAGGTAGTTCCGAGAATATTATTTTGCTAAGAGTACTAAGCGAGATGAAAGCATAAGATAAAATAGTACCTAAGGCACATACCATGTCTGTCTTCGATAATTCAAGCGTTGTGATAAAAGGGGAGGTGATACTTACAACATTCACAGAAGGGGTGGTAAAAGATACAAAGTTTCAGGTGGTAGAGATGGAAATGACTTACAATATGATTCTCGAGAGACCATGGATTCATGAGATGGATGTTGTTCCATCTACCTTGCATTAAGTTATGAAATTCCCATCACCATGGGAATACGTCAAATTTGTGGGGATCAACAGACTTCCAGAAGCTTCAATTTTGTAGCAGATTCAAGTACGAAAAATGAAGAAAAGTAGCAATTACAGAGCCTTGAATCCACATCTGTTCAATTTTGTTATTTTCATTTTCTTCTGGCTCTTGAATGGAACTGAGCCTTGAATCCACATCTGTTCGCCTTTGTTCAGTTAAGGTTTGTGCCATGATATTTTCATTTTCTTCTGGCTCTTGAAAAATGAAGAAAAGTAGCAATTACAGAGTCCAGTTGAGGATATCATGGCACAAACCTTAACTGAACAAAGGCGAACAGATGTGTATTCAAGGCTCAGTTCCATTCAAGAGCCAGAAGAAAATGAAAATAACAAAACAATAATTGAAGAACTAGAGGCTATAGAGTTGTTTGCACAATGGCCTGAAAGGAAAGTCTATATTGGGGCCAACTTAAGCCACGACATGAAAGGTAAGTTGATTGAATTTTTAAAAACTAACGTAGATTGTTTTGCCTGGTCCTATTTTGATATAACAGGAATACCCCCGGAAGTTATGACTCACAAGTTAAATGAAGACCGATCGTATCCACCTATCAAACAAAAAAAAGAAAGTAAGGGACTTTCAAAAACCAGGTGATTCAAGATGAGGTTCAAAAACTATTAAAAATTAGATCTATCCACAAGGTAAAGTATCCTAATTGGTTGGCCAATACTGTAGTAGTACTGAAAAAGAATGGAAAATGACGAGTTCGTGTCGATTACACCGACCTTAACAAAACATGTCCTAAAGATCGTTTTCCATTACCACGTATAGATCAACTGATTGATGCTACTGCGGGACGCGAATTGTTAAGCTTTTTAGATACGTATTCAGGGTACAATCAGATCAAAATGGATCCACTAGATGAAGAAAAAACTTCATTTACAACAGACATGGGGACTTACTGTTATAAAGTAATGCCCTTTGGTCTAAAAACGCAGGTGCCATATATCAAAGATTGGTGAACAAAATGTTTTAAGAACATTTGGGAAAAACTATGGAAGTCTACATAGATGATATGCTTGTCAAATCTCAACAATCAAGAGATCATATATCGCATTTGACTAATACATTTTAGATCTTATAAAAATTCAACATGAGGATAAATCCTGAGAAATGTGCATTCGGTGTTTCATCAGGTAAGTTTTTGGATTTTCTTGTTTCTAACCGTGGTATTAAAGTAAATCCTGCACAGATTAAATTCATTGAAGAAATTCCTGACATGCTTACAAATAATAAAGAGATGCAAAGACTAACGGGAAGAATTGCATCCTTGGGAAGATTTATTTCCAAGTCATCAGAAAAATATTTTAAATTCTTTTCGGCTCTTAAAAAGCAAGACCTGTTCGAATGGTCCGAAGAGTGTCAACAAGCGCTTAAAAACCTGAAGGCATACCTGTTAAATCCACCGCTGCTCGCAAAACTGAAGGTCGGGGAAAGGTTACTTATTTATTTAGTCGTTTTAGAAGTAGCGGTGAGTGTTGTTTTAGTTCGTGAAGACCAAGGTAAACAATCTCCAATTTATTATGTTAGCAAATCGTTATTAGACGCGGAGACGCGGTATCCTCAATTAGAAAAGCTTGCACTTGCACTAATCATGGCATCTAGAAAACTAAGGCCTTATTTTCAATTCTACCCTATTTCCGTGGTAACTGCTTATCCATTGCGTAATATATTACACAAACATGAATTATTAGGTAGGTTAGCCAAGTGGGACATAGAATTGAGTGAATACGATATAACATATAAACCTAGAACCGCCATAAAAACTCAGGTATTAGCAGATTTTTGGCTGATTTTAGCCATGGGATACAATTAGAAGCTGAAAAGGAACTAAAAGTGTTTAATGGGTCTTATCCGGGAATTTGGACCTTATTTACTGATGGCTCATCTAATGTAAAGGGGGCAGGTTTAGGAATTATTTTGGTACCACCTACGAGTGAAATCACTCGACAAGCCATAAAATGTCATCCTATAACTAACAATGAGGCAGAGTATAAAGCAGTGATTGCATGTTTAGAACTAGCACTTGAACTTGGCATTGATCAGATTGTAATAAAAAACGATTCACAGCTCGTGGTTAATCAAATATTGGGGACTTATACAGCCAGAGAAGCACGAATGCAATAATACTTAGAGAAGACACGTGATCTGGTTAGACAATTCCAGATTTAGAAAGTCGTGCAGATACCAAAAGAGGAAAATGTTGAGGCAGATGCCTTAGCTAATCTCGCATCTGCGGCAGGCGTGATGAATAACAAAAATGCTTTTGTAGTTCATTTATTTCATTCAGTACTCGATCATGACAAAAATAAGGTAAATTTCAATAACTTAACTTGGAATTCGAGGAACGAAATTGTCATTTTTTTGCAGTATGGAACCGTCCCTAAAGACAAGAAAAAGGCTTACGCGCTTCGTAAAAAGACTGCTCGATACTGCTTAAAGCAAGGCAACCTTTATCATAAAATAATCGGTGGTCCCTTAGCGAGATGTCTCGAGCCTTCTCAAATGGAATATGTAATGAGAGAGATACACGGGGGGTATTGTGGAAACCACACAGGAGGAAGATCATTGGTAAGAACCATGATTAGAGCAGGCTATTATTGGCCTAAAATGGAAGACAAAGCGGAAAATTACGTGGCTAAATGTTATTAGTGCCAAAGATATGGTAACAACATGCATAGACCTGCGGAGTTGCTACATCCCATCATTGCACCATGGACTTTTATGAAATGGAGGATGGACATCGTGGGTCCACTACTACAAGCAAAAGGCAAGGTAAAATTCCTACTTGTACTCACTGACTACTTTATTAAATCGGTATAAATAGGAGCATTTAAATAGGTACGGGAAAAAGAAGTCAGAGATTTTATTTGGCAAAATATCATATGTCGATTCGGTGTATCAAAGGAAATCGTGTGTGACAATGGCCCAAAATTTATAGGCGCACAAATCATAGAATTTTTTTAATGTTGGCAGATCAAAAGGATTACCTCAATACCTTACCATCTGGTAGGTAATGGACAAGCTGAATCAACAAATAAAGTTATTGTCAACAATTTGAATAAACTATTGGAAGAATCCAAAGGTAATTGGCTAGAATTGATACCTAGTGTTTTATGGGCTTATCGCACCACAACAAAAGCAAGCACGAGTGAAACACCGTTTTCACTAGTGGACGGGGCTGAAGCATTGATCCCAGTGGAGATAGGAGAACCTAGAATGAGATATACACAAGCGACTGAGGAATCCAATAAAGAGAAAATGCGACTAAATCTTGATCTACATGAAGGAAAAAGGGAAGCTACATTAATAAGGATGGCAGCACAAAAACAAGTCATAGAACGATACTACAATTGAAAAACACGTCTAAGATACTTCAAGATTGAGGATTTTGTACTCAAGAAAGTTTTTCAATCCACGAAGGCGGCTAATGCGGGAAAATTAAGTCCAACCTGGGAAGGACCTTACAAGATTCACGGTATTGCGGGTAAAGGAGCATACGAGCTGGAAATAATGGATGGCAAGACATTACCTTCAGATTGGAATGTTGTTCACCTGAAGAGATATGATTTCTAAGGAGTACCCATGGGCAAGTATCCTCATTTTAAAATTTTGTTTTTGAATTTTTAAAATTTTACTAACGATTTTAGATGATAGGCAAAAAGCTAACCCATACTAAATGATGAATCACGGCCTGCAAGGAACGTGGAATAGATTAAAATTCTCGGTCTAGGGTTACAACTATTCTGATAGAAATTGAGATGGGTTAAGCAGTCTTCATCTATAATCGTACCTCCAAGTCCCGTATGTTTTATTCCTTTACAGGAAAAGGACCAAATAAGAGGAGTAATCAAGTGCTCGAGACTTCATACTTCAAAGCTCAAACATTTGGGGGACTATATAATATACATAGACATATGTATAAAGAAGTCAAATAAGATTGAGAAATAATCAAAGTTCAAGCCTGAAAATTTTACTCATTGAATGAGTCAAGTGCAGAGCAAAGTTACTAGCTAAATCCAAAGAAAAACATTATCATAGTTAGGTTAAAGGCAATGTACATGTAATGAAACGGGTTATAAAAACATTGTGTTTTGTTTTCTTTTTTGAAATCTGTTGTAAGGAAAGAAGTTACGAAAAAGTTATAAGTTTTATTTAAATACATGTAAGATGTTATTTAAAACTTGACAAAGTTCAAATAAAAACTTGTCCTTGTCAAAGTTATTTCAAGAAACATGTGTATTCCTATTTCTTTTGTCGTACATTAACACCATTATGAAGTTGAGACGTCTTCTTTATTAAGTGTCGAATATAAAAGGGTCCTCTTTTATAAAATTCATGATTAATTTAAATATTCATGAAGTTAAAAAAAGTATTTTGCAAAATAAAAATGCAAATTATTCAGTAAGTCTTAAATATAAAGGCAAGAATAAGCAAAACAGAAGTTCAAACAATAACGGAAAACTTCTTAATATTAAAAAAGTTTCGACTAAGTATGAACTTAGTCATAAATTAAGAGTTGTTTATACAAAACGCCCCGAAAAAGGTCTGGGGACTTAATGTTTTCAACAACCCTCAAATAGGACCAAGGGTTATAACCACATTACACCAAAGAAAAAAAAAGAGTCACATATCATAAACTTGTTATTGAGGAGTTGAAAAGGAACTGAAGTAGGGTCATCAGCAACATCATGCTCAACTTGACTTGAAGGAATTGGAGCACTCACCGTACCCATATCATCTTCAATATTTTCAGAAGTTTCAGCCACGGGAGAGGGAAAGTCTTGGCTCTGTTGAGTCTTTTCAATGGTTTCTCTTATTTTAGCCAACTCAGCTTCCAAGTTAAAATTCTCATGGCTAACTTCTAAAAGGATATCATGGCGAGTATTTAAAAATGCCCAACTCACTTCAATTGTAGTTTTGTCCTCAAGAATTTTGTAATCTTTTTCCCATTCAGCAATCTCACTTTTAAGCTTTTCATTCTCAACCAAGGCAGAATCATAAGAAATTTGAAGAGAAGCATGTGAACTTTCTAAGGAACGAAACTTATCAGAAGATTCCAGAAGGTCTTCTTGAGTCTGAGTCAAAGTTTGCACAAGTTCACCGGCATATGCTTCTTTCTCACTTAAGAGAGCCTTCAACTCTCCGATTTCTTCACTAGCCTTGGAGAGTTTCTCGAAAAAAGAAGTTTCAAGAAGATTTTTGTCTTTACTAGCTTGACTTGAGGAAGCTCTTTCAGCCGCCAATTCCGAAGTTAAAACTCTCAACTATTGCTCTAAGGTGCACTTGTTCTCTTCTAACGCTTCCATGTCAATTTGAAGGCTTTCATATTGTTCTCTCCAGTTATCTGCTTCAGCTTGATGCTCATGCATTAACTGCTCCGTGTGAGAAACCCTTTTCATCATTTCTGTACCAACGAGGTTGATCTTAAAAAAAGAGAGGAAAAGGTAAGAACCTTAATAAAAAGGAATAGCAAATCATTAAAAAGGAATACCTTTAATGATGATTGTATTATGTGTCGCGCCCTCTTTTTCTCGCGAAATCGGGTTTATGACACTTAGGAGGACAAGTCGTTCCCTTTTGGGAATTGGGTTTAATGGAATTGAAGAGTCACCACCTAATGATTTAAGTGCATTAGGTCACTTTAGAAGGGCTTGATTTTGGATAACCAGAGATAGGGTAAGGGCTTGAAATTATTCCAAGGGGAAGGTGTTAGACACCCCTCGGAATCCACTAGTGTGGTTTCCGGCCAAGCTATTGTTGTGACTTTTAGGTACAAATAACACATAGACAAGTAGGACTTCAAATAAGTGGGGATTTTTCATATAAAGTTTAGAAATAAACAAAGTCTGAAAGCATTAAAGATATTTGATTTAGAAGAAATGTTTTAAAAGATTTAAAAGGAACAAATAACAAAGGGAAGGGGGTCCTAAGTTTATTAATAATATGGATCACCCCACACAGCACCCGGTAATCATTCTTACACGTGGTGTTATCGCGTGGTCATCATATCCATATCTACCATTTCCCACCCCTTTAAGGTACTAAAGCGCGGAATGGTCTCATTTACTTATTGCATGCTATTAATTACCTACCTCAATCCTATCAATCCCAAAGGTACTTGGGACTACTAATCTTAAAGGGAAGAAATGTTGGGCTAACTTGTGGTTTCAAAAGTTAAAAACACTAAGACGACAAACAAAACACATATAAAAAGTTTGGGAAAGCATATAAACAAATACAAAGGCCCAGACAGACCTCCTTTTAAACCAAGAAAGCATATAGTTTAACATGTCTTGCACGTATTGTTTAAAGTATAATTAAAACTTAAAGGTTTGAGGTAGGCTGATTTATTACATAGTTTAGATAAGAAGCCCGAATCAGGCCTGCCTGCTGGTTGTAACTAATAACACCGATTCAGTTTATAAGTTTATCCTATGGCTTGCCTAAGTGTTAGACGAAAATCTATAGGCATGATATCTACTGATTTCAGAAACAAGAATATGAGCTGATTACATACTGATTTAAGAGAAAGTTGTCAGTTATTAAGGAAAGGCGAGTTTTAGAAGAGCACAAGTTCTGCCATTGGTAATACATTATTACTGCTAGTTTTAGACTTATAGGCGAGTGAAGTAATTCAGATTTGATTAACTCCTATAGGCATGCTTTCTACACGTTGTTGATTTTAAGCACTTTTATAGATATGGAAAAAATGCAAAAAACCTACAACATGATATCTAGGTGTTGCATTTTATTACGAACGTGACATCTGATTGCATTTTGGTTATTCAGACCTATGAACATGTTTGCCTAATGAGAAATGGGGTATGCAAGAATCAGAAAGGACCTATAGGCATATTTTCTACTTGCCTAATAAGAAATGGGGTATGCAAGAATCAGAAAGGACCTATAGGCATATTTTCTACATGCATGTGCATCCTATTGACATAGTATCTATATATAAGAATGCAGAAATCCTATAGACATGACATCTATATGAAAACATGCTGAAATTAGAAATCCTATAGACATGGCATCTATATGTGAACATGCTGAAATTAGAAATCCTATAGACATGGTATCTATATGAGAATGCTGAAATTAGAAATCATACAGGCATGTTATCTACATGAGAATGCTGAAATTAGAAATCCTATAGATAGGTTATCTACATGAGAATGCGGGATCTTATAGACATGGAAGCTATATGAGAATACAGGAATTTGAACTTCCTATAAGAAGGTTATCTACCTATTTTGCATACATGGTTACCCCTCCCTTTTCACTAGCCATCCCCAAGAGTTTTATTACAAAGTTATTACAGCCCAGAAGAAAATAAAGTGAAGAAAAATATATCAGAAATTAAAAGCACAACCAAGGAGAGCCTGATTCAGACTTCCTGTCTGAAATATGAAGTAAACCAACTCCAAAGATCAGATTTCAAAGCCCTTCTCCCATTTGGGGGTTTGTCAAAGTTCCATAAGAGTCTCACATGAACTCCGGGCAGTGCTTACATCCCAAATACATTACCAGATTAAGACATAGTGCAGTGTGGAAAGGCCATCCCTCAAGTGTGCAAGTTCATAGGGAACTCAAGGTCCCAAGGCAAGGCTCACAGGAGGGGGGCAGAAATTAGAAACTAAGAGAGAGTGTAAGTGCAAGATTCTGAAAGGGGAAGGGGAAAGGGAAACAATTCACATTAATACACACAGGGGTATAGGGAATGGTGGAATTTTCAAGAGCAAAAGAAAAGCAGGCTGATGGGCACACCCAACAATGGGATATACTGGCATACCCTCCAGCCTGTTCATATAGAGGTTAACACCCCCATTGGTTCAAACTTAATTCATGGGCAACAACTCTCATTGTCATGCCTTAAGCCACAACTCACAAACACATAAGGGTAATGGGGTATGGGAGAAAGGATTCACAACAGAACAGGCAGAAAGATATGAGCATATTTAATTTAAATGTTGGACTCTACAGAAACAACACAGTGGACATGGATACGACAGCTGTAAATAAACACATTGTGGTGATGCTGAAACTTAAATTAGGACATACCAGTTTTAAAGAAATAAAATAGAGAAAGTGCAATAGTCTTGTAAAAGCCACAGAATAGACAAGAAGAGAGTGCTAGTAAGAGTTCAGAAGAGATTGCAAATTAGTAGTGGAGGATTGTTAATCGTGTGTGCTATGTGTTAAAGAGTCATGTATTTATAGTGTGAAAGTCATGAGGAAATAAGGTAGGAAAATAATTGAAGAACTCATTGTCAATCAATTACACAAGACTCCCTTTAATTAAGGGATTCAGATTCAAACGGGTAAAAACCAATTAAGGAAAGAAATTGAATAAACATTTCGTTCACAATATGCAATTAAGGGTACATACATAAAAAGGTTATTTAAGGACAAGGTTTTGAGGTACACGGTTTGTACAAATAAGGTAAGAAGATCAATTAACAACCAGTAAATCAAATGGTATGAGATTTTGTATGAATGAACCAAGTCAGAAAAGATGTAAAAGGGTTTTACTTAGGTCGAGTCACAGAGAAAATCAGTAAACAATGGAAAGAAATCAATCAGGCTATATTCAGAAGGAAGCTTGAACTAATTGCAAATTCGAAAACCATTTAGAGGGAAATTCATCATATATAAAGAGTATGTGAGCATGCTAAGTATGAAAGAAGCTATCATGTTACTATAAAATCAATAGAAAAATCCAGTATATAAGAGTTTTAGTAAAAAGGTCAAAATCACATGAAAACAAGGAAGCCCCAAACTCAATTCAGAGTCTTGAAGTTGGTCTGAAAGAGTTAGAGGTTTTGAAATAAAACCCTAGTTCAATCAAATCCCACAATCAAACTTGGCGGAATCCCTAAATTCTAGGGTTTCCACCTTGAATCAAGTACAAAGATGAGAAGGCAAGTAGTCGAAATAGGCTCAGAGGTTTCATAACTGAAACCTCTTGCATGTTCCTTTCAGCAGCAGAAACTCATAAGAAAACATGATAACAAAGTAACATGCAAACGCAGTAGGAGGATTCAAAGAACATAATGAAAAATACTACTAAGAACAGTAGAAGAAACGTGCTTAAGAGGTTTTCTAAAAGAAACTTAAACAGGGCTCAGTAGAAGAAAAAATTATAAAAACACTTAAGAACATAGTGGAAAAATATAGTAGGCGAGACATAACAGAACATGGTAGAAGAAAATACCAGAACATAGTATAAAAGCATATAAGAACATAGTATAGAAAACACAGTAGAAGAACATCCAAGAACGGGGTATGGAAAACATAGTAGAAGAACATACAAGAATGGGGTACAAAAAACACAATGGAAGACCATACGTGCTAGAAGGAAAACATAAGAACACAGTAGGGGCAAATACACACAAAAGAAAGTCAGAGAAACACTTAAACATTTTAAGAAAATCCTAGATCGAAAAAGAAAGGTTCTGAAAGTAATGTTTGAAAGAAAAGTTAGTGAAATCGTTTGAAAACTCAGGGAAAACATAGATACACAATGGACCAGAGAGAACCTCGAAGAGTTAGGGTTTCAGAGGAACCTTAGAAATGATAAAGGCTTTGAAAGGTCACTGATCTGAGTCGGAGAGGTCAGAACCATGCTCAGACAACCATGGTACGACGAAGCAACGCCGGAGATGACCGGAGAACCTTGAATCGACGGTGGTCTAGGTACAGAACTTCAAGGTTAGGCCTTGAATCTTCAGAGACCAGGCACGTAGGAGCCATAGGAGGTGGGTATAGGGCTCTTGCAGCCTTAGAAGCCATAGATTCCGGTGGATTTTAGGGCGGAGGTGGTAGGAGGCGGTTAGGGTTCGAAGAAGGTTCGAGAGAATTTGAGAGAGTGGAGTATTTAGAGGCGGCTTATAGATGAGAAGTGAGGAGATTAGGGTAGTCATTTGGATTAAAAAAGGCAAGAACGAATAGGTGCCATTTATCTTAGATCAACGGCCAAGATAAGAGGGGGTCTGGGTCGGGTAGGTTTTAGTTGGGTCAGGGGCGAGTTTAATTGTAATTGGGTTGAGGAATTGGGTTCAATTGGGGGGGGGGGTGATTTAGGCTAAGATTGAAATAAGTAGGGCTAGTGTTTAAATAACCACTTTTTCCCTTTCTTATTTTATAAAAATAGTAAAATAATTTATAAAAATAAATTAAAGGCACTAAATTAATTAATAATATATAAATATTAAATAAAAAATACTGGAATTAATTTTGTAATTATAAATATAATTAATTCTTAAAATAGGCTAATATTGCAATTATATGCAATTTAGCTTTAAAATACCAAATAAATTTGTAAAAAATATGTAAAAATTACCTTAGCTATATTTTGGTATAAATATAAAAATACAATAAATGAATCACCAAAATGATAATTTGAGGAACAATTATTGATTTTTTATTGATAAAATACGGCAATAAATTAATTTAAATTTTTTTAAAAAATTAGGAAAAATACTAAAATATTTGGACAACACTTATATATGCATACATATGCTATTTTGAAAGGTATTTTGCATATAAAAATATACAGGGAAAAATTAGGTATCAACATTATGTCGTTCATCCAAGTTAAAGAGTTGTGGTTCTTAAGCTTGGCTCTCTTGATTGGACCAATTAGGGGTAGGGGTGTTCATAAAAATCCGAAAAATCGAACCAAAAGGAAAACCAAACCAAATCGACCAAAAAAATTGATACTTTTTGGTTTGGTTTGGTTTTGATTTTGAATTTTAAAAACCGATCAAATTTGGTTTGGTTATGATTTTAATCAGAAAAAAACCGAAAAAAGCCGAACCAATCCGACTATAGGAGTAGCTATTTCAAATTCATTATTACACCTATATATATATGTATATTTTTATACAAAGTTTCAAAATTTTTATGGTAAATGTTAATAGTTTGCAGTTTTAGTATAGTTCTTTACCTTTACATTCTAATTTGATTGGTAGTTTTTTTTGTTAAGTGAAAGAATCCATTTCGTGTTAAAATAATATATTTTTAATTGAGTCCTTAAATTATTCATCACTATTTAATTCAATTATCATCAATATATCTTGGTAAATAATAGATTTCTAAAAGGGCAATTGATTTGATAGTGTTACGTTGAAAATGTGGTCGCCGAAATATGTGTTTGGTAGTGTATGTCGTATATTTAAGAAAAAAAACTGACAAATAATCGAAAAAACTGAAAAACCGACAAAACCCAACATAAACCGAATCGAGAAAAAACCGACTTAATTGGTTTGGTTTGGTTCTAATATTTGAAAAACCGACTTACTTGGTTTGGTTTCTTTTTCGAAAAAAACCGATCCAAACTGAACCATGAACACCTCTAATTAGGGGTTTCAACCACACGTCAGCCCCACTTAATTTTCTCAAAATATTACCATCGGTAGGGACCTCGATGATAACCTGTTTTATGGCTCCACTTCCACTTGAGGAACCAACATCAGTTTATTGAACAGTTGTAGGAGGAACTGCGGAAGGAGTCAAAACAGCTGGGGGAGGAGTAGCAACGACAACAGTCATGACTGGAAAAGAAGGTATCATAGAAGCAGATATAGAAAAAGAAGCAACGGGTACTTAATCAGAAATTGGTCCTAAACTTTCACTACCAAACCCGCGGGTAAAAAGCTGTTCAACAGAATCATGGGCAGCAACGGGAGTATCATCATCAGAAATCACCAACGAAGCTTCAACAGGATCGGTGGGAGGAATAGAATAAGGGGAAGATGCTTCAACATCTGAAATAATTCATCTTCTAGCCTGTGTCTTTTTTATCAAAGAACCCCCCTCTTGTTCTTTCTCCTCCTCAGAGTCTTGATCAGCAGTAGCTTTCCTTTTCGATGAAGAACCCAAAATTATCTCTTGGGCCCTTTCCAAAGAAATTCTGGAAGCTACGACGGCCTCATCACTTATGCCTCAAGTGGGAAATCCTGATAAAAAGAAGGGTTAAAATCATTTCTCGAGGAAGCAATTAGTAAGGTTATAAGAAAAAACTCTTACCGTGAGTTTTCACTTTCCAACCAAATCGTTGAGAGAGAGTTTTCCAAGATCTACCCTCCGTCAGGGCAGTATATAACAACTTTCCTATCCAACACGGAAATTGGGAATCTCATCGACAATTCTCATGGTTGCTAAAAGGAAAAAAAAGAAGGAAATTAAAATGACAATCATCAGAATTGAGAAAAAGGTATGAGAAGGTTATTAAAAAAAACTCATGTGCAAAATTCCACTTTTCAGGAAAGGGAACATTTTCATCACCCACTAAACCAACAGTGGGGGCAGCAACAAACCTGGCATACCATCCACGGTCTTTATTGTCTTCTGGACTGATCAGAACTCTTTTACTTCTTGCTACTAAAGAAAAGATTCCTTGGCGAAAGAGTTTGGGAGAGTAAAGGGGAAATAAATGAAAGAAAGTAAAAGGCACACCAGCCATATTGGTCAAATGCCTCAAACAAGCAACAATCCTCCACACAATAGAGCCAATTTGTCCTAAATAGACGTCGAAAAAATGATAGAATTCGAGAATAATAGGGTCAATAGCAGGTTTGAAACCCAACGTGAAAGGGTATGTATAAACAAAAGAAAACCCAGTTAAATAAGGGGTGATTCTTTGGTTCGCATTGGGGATGATAATGGGGAATTCATGGCTCCAGTGACAGTCCCTACGAACTACATAAATTAAACCTTCAGTAATCTGAATCGGGTAAATGTCGACACGTTCTAATTAAGACATAGAAGCAATTTGATTCTTAATGGATTCTCCATCGTTGTAAAAAGATAGTTCAATAGAAACAATCTCATCTACAGTAGGTTCACGAAGAGGCTCAGTAGGTTCTTTACCTCTAGATGAAGACCTTTGAGAAAGGGAGCCTCTGGTTCTAGAAGGTAGAGTGGAACTGGACGAAGGTAGAGAAGAGCCTCGTACGGATGAAGATCCTAGATTACGAAGTCTACCTCCTCTCCTGCTCCTAATAGGAGAAAGAAAAGGTTATCGACAATGAGGACTCTCCTAGGGTTAGAGTTTGACGAAGACATAATAGTACGAGGAAGAAGGATACAAAAATTGAATATTCTGAGAACTTTATGTGAGAAAGACAAAGGTGAAAACTATATTTATACTTAGAAGCAACCGTCAAAAGAAAAGGTGCAATGATGGAAACGTCATGATGAGAACTGTCGTTTCGTAATTGGTGAAGCTGTAAAAAAGCCTTAAAATATGCCGAAAAGTCGCAAAACCAATCAGAAGATGCCACGTGTAATGGGCATTAAATAGAAGTGACAAATGAAGCGTCAGTTCCAGAGGAAAATTAATAGCGGCAAATATTCCAGCTTTAATAAAATCCACTTTTCAAATATTCTATTGATGAATAAATGGCAAGTGGGAGGACTATCTGTATTGGAAAAAATTGAGTTCATATATATTGAATTGATTGAAAGATGACATGTCATGACACGTAGACTGGTCAATGAATGATGATCAACAAAGAATAGATAAAGAGGCACGAGTTACAACAGACACGAGCAGAGATTCAAGAGACTCGGTGCTCGCACCTCTGTATGTTCAAAAGTCAAGATAAGAGAATGAACCTAATAGCAAAAGAGGGTACGGATACAGTATTTAATATGTATTAATTACTGAAAACGTTAGAGAATCTGCATTGAATTACAATGATTATCATTTATAACGTAGCATTAAATGTCTTTAATTGTCTACAATGGCCTTATTATGATAAAGGCAAAACGTATCACCTAGAAATAGCTATAAAAGGGGAAGCCTGATCATTTGTAAGGACACGAAATACTATTGAAATATACTGATTTGCTTCATTTTCTATTCAACTTTTATTTACATCCATTATTCCTATTTCTATATATATATATATATATATATATATCCAATTATGCTGCGCTATAGGAAGTCAGTAAGATTGCCGTTAACTTAAAAGAGTTTAAGTTATATATTAATATAGTGCAAATATTTATTTACCGTCAATGAAATTTAACGGACAGCAGATTAATGTGAATATGTTTCATGTTAGATTAGATATGAAAAGTTAATCTAAAAAAGTGAATGAAAAGTTACGTATAAAACTATTCTTATAGATCAATTTAATGTGATGGTATAAAAAAAAACTCCTTCCGGTCCAGTTTAATTTTTTTTATATATATAGGTTTTTACACATATTAAAAAAATTTATTATTTAATATTAATTAACAATGAAATTGATCATATTAACCTTAATTTGTTCATTGAATATGTAATCAATACTTTTAGACTCTTTATTTCAATGGCAACTTTAGAAAAAAAATTAATTAATTCCTTCTTTTTTTTTTCTTTTTTCTTTTTAATTATTTTCCTTTCCTTTTGAATTCCCCTTGATCCCCCTTTGTTAGAGTTATGCTCCTTTGATGATTCAAAACTCACAAACTTGGGGTTGCAGGTGAGGGGTGCTCACCATCTGAGCAACGTTCTCTTACCTATAAAAATTAAATATTATGAACCATAAAAAAAGCTAAAAAATTAATTAAAATGGACCGAAGAAACTATTATACTTATGTAAATTCAATCCAAAATCCTCAATAATTAACCGACACTTTATTATCCCAAAAAGCTAATTCGATTTCGACTTTCCTCTGCTGCTCCCTTTTTTTTAGTCAGAGTTGGAAATTTTGATTCTTTGGGAATCATATCTCTTTGTCCTTTTCTTGTCCTTGGACTACTTTTGAGTAACAAAACTAACAGTCCAAGACTGAAGCTAGACCCTTTATATTTTCCAGAGTGCATATTTTTGCAACATTATTAGACATCTACATAATAGCAGCGGCACTTTATTTTGTATTTAGAAACTGTTTCGACAGAAATATAGTTAATTTTTTTGAAAGGAAAATATTTTTTTGTATTTTTTAATATTTGATTGGCTTAAATATTTTGAAAAATATTTTGCTCATGAGCTCATTTTCATCCATTTTCCTACCAAAAGGAGAGAAAATATTTTCCAAAACTCCCTTCCCCGTTCTATTCCCTACCCCCCAACCTACCCCCACCCCAGCCAACCCCTCTCATAACATGAGCACCGTCACTCTGGCCCCTAGATGCATGCTTATCTACCACCCTCTCTATGCTTATCTATTTTGTCTCATATGGTATTTGCCTAAATTATATATTTAAAAAAAAATAATTTTGCTATCTAGCGAAATGTTATGATCGAAAAAATCAGGTGTCATTCGGAAGCTAGCAAAGCAAACCTTGAATGACGATAAATCAGATAACAAAAGAGAAATATACCAAAAGAGATACAAACATATAACGTGGTTCGGTCAACTGGCCTATATCCACGGCTGAGATGAGCAATCTACTATATAAAAGAGAGTACAAAATATCGAGAGACCAACCTCACAAAGAGGCAAACACAAGCGACACACTAACACTTGCCCCGTAAAGTTCTTCCCCTAAACAAGACTCCCAAGCCTCCACATTGTGGATGCTACTGAATGATAGGAAGGATCCTCAATTTATAGAAGTCAAAACCTTTTCCTACATGAAAAATGACTAGTCAAACATGGAAGAATTATAATTTTCTTCTTTTAAAAGGAAAATCTTATTATGGTAAATATGTTATCCTTTCCTTCAAGAAATACGAAAATCGAATATGGTAAGAAAATCAGGACAATTCCTAACACAAAACCATAAGAAAACTACTTATTTTTCAAGAAACTAAGTATACCCTATATTTTGAATTCGCTTAAATTGTTTTATTTTGAAGTTCTTTAGCAAAAATCCGACGTCACTACTAACCATGATTAGTTAAATATATATTCTTAAAAGTTCAATGTATATAATACAATAAGCAGACAAAGGTTAAAATTAAGAGCAAACTTCATTTATGGCCAGCCGCTAGAAATTAATATCAACTGTCAACCACAGAATTGTAGTATGCATTTTATAGCCCAAAACTAATTAAAAAGTTAGCCCAAAACCACTGCCACTCTTCCCATCTCTATGGCATCCTCCTCCGCTCTCTCCGCCGTTCCTCCGCCGTTCCTCCGCCGTTGTCACCATCTGTTCATCTTCTCCCAACACCAAAATCACCAACTCTTCAAAATCCTAACTTCCTGGTGAGCATTTGAGACAATGTTGATAGCGGTATTTTGCCCTGGAGATGACGCAATGAAGAATTTTGCTCCGAATTTTAAGAAATTGACGGAAGAAAGACTTAGAATTGGCGAGAGATTTGGCTTCACTTATAAGATTTTACCTCATAAGTTATCCGGGTCATTTTTATGCAATGGCGAAGCTAATTTTCTCTGTTTATCGTTTCAAATTTACCATATTTACCCAAAGGGACAGAGGCTAATGTTACACACAATTGAAAACAGAGACATAGTTCTTTCTATTTTTTTTTCTTGGTCTGAAGTGATTTCTACTTTACCAGACCGTGAAGTTTGGAATCCACATCACTATCACATTATGAGCTCCATTTAGCTATTTTTTTATTCTGTCATATATCTCATGAAAGGTAAATAAAAAAAATGGTATATCTGAGTGTTCATACAGCTTATTTGCAAAATAAACTCCTGTTAGAATTTTGGGTAGATTTCCTCTTGGACCTTCATGAGTCTGTTAAAGAGGGTTTTGGGGGTGTGGAGACAAAGTTTGGGCTTCAAATGATACAAAATATACTGAAAATAATTTAATATGACTTATTGTTTGTCAAGTAAAAGATATAGTGACTACCTTAAGCTAACTGATTGTCAAGTAAAACTAGATATTAACAATCGGTCATATCAGATCACTATACAAAATATATACAAAAATATACTATCATTATACAAAAAATATGCTAAATAGACTGTCACTCTATAAAAATATACAAAATAGATTGTCACTATATAATTTATATACAATAGATTGTCACTATATAAAATATATACAAAATAGATTGTCACTATATAAAATATATACAAAACAGACTGTCACTATACAATAAATATACACTAATGATACATTAGTAATACACTAAAATATAGAGGATACACTTTATATACAAATTTATACAATGTGATAGTATATATACAATTTTTATACATTATAACAATTTATATATAATTTTTATAATATATAATGAAAAATGCAAGATACACTTATATAAAAAATTTATACAATGTGTATACAATATTTAATACATTGTGTACATTGTGTGTGTGTGTGTGTGTATATATATATATATATATATATATATATATATATATATATTATAAGTATCATCCAACTAACCCATTAAATCTAGACCCATCATTGATACTCACTGTAAAAGCTGTTCACTCACAAAATACTATTATGACCGAAGAAGAAGAAGTAGAAGAAGTTTGACTAGAAAACCCACAACTTTTGCTGCCACTCTTGTATCATGCATCGTAATTGAGTAAATCTTTCTAAGAATTAAATTAAAAAAATTATGATTTTTCTAGGTACCCAAACAAAATTTTTCCGGTGTCAAGTAAAAAATAAAAAGAAAAATATAGATCTGAAATGGGAGATAGAGAAGAGAAGAAAAATAAAAATAAAAATAACCAAAGAAGGATAAAAGGAAGACGAAGAAGACATAGAAAGAAAGAGGTGAGAAAGAGGATATGAATGAAAGTGGTAATGATAAGAAAAATATGTGCATTGGATAAAATGAAAGAAAGATAAAAATGTGTGCATTAGATATAATGAAAGAAAAATAAAAGGGCTATAATTAAATATTGTCTTGGGAAGAGCTATTAAAATTTTGAGGAGCTACGGAGGCGGGCACCATTTGCTTAGAATCCTGACTTTGTCGTTCTTGAGCTATTTCCATCATAACAAAAAAAAAATATATTGAAGCACACACACATTCTAGAACGACCTTGAAAGTACGTGCAATTTATCTCAAACTCCTACCTAGATCTCCTAATAACTGAAACAGTTCAAAGAAATAAATGTTCCTTTTGAAGTCTGAATTGATTTTCTTTGATACCTTACAATTCCATAACGTATGAAAGAAAACAACTCTTCTACTCCAAACAGACTGTTTAATATGTTTTTGGAAATTCTTGCATCAGTATCAAAATAGTTTTCACAACAATGATAGGGCTAATAGCTTTGTATAGTCAAGAACTTACTAGAATTTACTTTTCTTTTATTAGTGATGAATTTTTCATGCTGCTAAATTTTGTAAAACAAAAAAATATGCATGGACATTCATGTAAAAATTGCA
Source organism: Nicotiana glauca (assembly GCA_026770625.1). Taxonomy (NCBI): domain Eukaryota; kingdom Viridiplantae; phylum Streptophyta; class Magnoliopsida; order Solanales; family Solanaceae; genus Nicotiana; species Nicotiana glauca. Next base: position 15,496 of record MU718835.1, on the reverse strand, counting down.
CGGGGCACCCTATTTGGGCGCCCCATTTTAACCTGTAGTCGCTTTGTCTTTCTGTTTGCACTCGTACCTACTTTTTAAAAAACTTCAGCTTCCTTTTGTTTCATGACTTTTAGGATTTTATAACGGACAAAAACTTCAGCTCTAGAGCTGAAGTTTTCCGGTTACAAAGACAAAAACTTCAGCTCTAGAGTACAAAACTTCAGTACAAAAGAAAAACTTCAGTTCTAGAGCTGAAGTTTTTGTCTTTGTAACCAGAAAACTTCAGCTATAGAGCTGAAGTTATTGCAACTTGGATACGAGGTCAATTATTTGATCATCTGAAATTCTTGAGGAACCTGTGATGACTGTCTTGACCTTCTGCTTGACATCCTTAAATTAAACTTAAATGTCTTTTATGTTCTTTTCTACAATTGGCTAATAGTTGTCTCCTTTTATATATGTATTTGTTAGAACAAGTGGAAAGCTTATAGCTGGTCAAGGAAAAAGGTAGAGTTTCGTAAAAGGAAGAGCAAATTAAGTAGTAGCTGATAGTGGAACTTTGGAAAGAAGAAGAAGAGAAGAAGTTTAGGTAGTTAGCAATAGAGTATGAAGAGAAGAGAGCTGAAGTTTTTCAGTACAAAAGAAAAACTTCAGCTCTAGAGCTGAAATTTTTATTTTATAACGGGCAAACTTCAGCTCTAGAGCTAAAGTTTTCTGATTACTAAACAAAAACTTCAGCTCTAGAGCTGAAGTTTTTATTTTATAACTGGCAAACTTCAGCTCTAGAGTTGAAGTTTCCCTGTTACTAAACAAAAACTTATAAAATAAAACTTTAGCTCGAGAGCTGAAGTTTTTATTTTATAACCGGCAAACTTCAGCTCTAGAGCTGAAGTTTTTATTTTATAATTGGCAAACTTCAGCTCTAGAGCTGAAGTTTCCCGGTTACTAAACAAAATCTTATAAAATAAAATTTCAGCTCTAGAGCTGAAGTTTGCGAGTTATAAAATAAAAACTTCAGCTCTAGAGCTGAACTTCAGGCCCGTATACTAAAATGCTGGTGTTTTGTGTGATTGCCTTTGCTACTGCAGGCCCGTGTTCTAAAGTTATGTAAAAAATTTGGTACACTTGTAATTTTTTTTGCAAAGCGGGAACAGGTTAAAATGTGGCACAAAAAATGGGTATAGATGCAAATGCCCCGACATTCACTAATGAAAGAAGAAGGAATTTTTACACCCTATAAAAAACCTTAGTACCCTATTTATCAATAATAAATACCATTTTAAAATATTACATCCTATAAATACTTTTATCATTTATAGCAAAAAATCTAAATATAGTTACATCCTACAATTAAGGCACCATGTATGCTAAATATTATTTTTTTCTCTTACTTTTTGTATTTTCTCTCACATAATTACCGCGTATCTGCAAACCCCAATACAATCTCTCTCTGTTTGCATACAACTAGACTCTCTTCTCCTACAAACCCTAGTTTCTTAACTTTTCTCCCACCCAAATTCTCAATTTTTTGCTTCGCGTCACCAATGTTATCATCAGCCATTGTCTGAGCCGGAATATGAGCAACCACACTCGCGTACTTCACAGATTGCATCCACGGTGGAGAAACCTCCTCGGCCGTCGGAGGCAATTAGGAAGTCCGGCGGCCCAATTGGAGGAGTGTTCATGTATCAATGGAACAAAACGGGTATAAAAGAGTAAATTTGGATGAAATGTGTTAATGAAACACAGGGATCAAAAGATTATATGAAAATGTTTATGAGTTTTGGAGAGATTGGCGGGTGGGTTACAAGATCCAGAAAAGCTAGAAGTGGGGAAGATAGAAGATGAAGAAGAAGCAGAGAGAGAAACCCCAGCTAGAAGTGTATTTGAATGTATTCTTCAGCTGCATTCACTTGTATTCAGGTTTAATCAGTTGTATTTAACTATTTTATTCAGCAGTAGTTATTTATATTTAAGTATTTTATACAACTGTATTCAATTGTATTAAGTTATATTTAACTATTTTATTCAGCAGAAGTTAGTTGTATTTAGTTGCATTCAAGAGTTTATTCATATGTATTTCTCTTTATTCAGCTATAATTTTTATTATGTATCTTTCAAATACAGATTAATGAGGGATCGTTTTAGTTCGTTGATTTAAATTAGAAGAATATCATGTGATTTTATTTTCTTCTATTTTTAGCGCAGATACGTTACTGTATCTAATGTTAATGTCGCTTGAATACAGCTAAATACATGTCAAACTTAGCTGGAATTCTAGATTTTACGCCTATTTTTTTGGTTGTATTAATGAATACAACTTAAATACATGAAATACACTGTATAAAAATATAAAAGGTATCTATAATACATACTATAGCAAAGAATATCTATAAATGACTAATTAGACCAAAAAGATGGTGCTTTATGAAAAATTCCCAAAGAAAAAAGAAAATAACTGAACACAAGCCCAATTCAAAGCTAAAAGGGCTCAACAGTAATAGTTCGACATAGCCCAGTCGAATAATGAGTGGGCCTTATGACATCAAAGGTCCAAACCGGTACTTGCCATTTGCTATTTTACCAGCCCATTACTCACTGACAAGAAATTTTTACCAAATTATATGTATTAGAAGCTTATTTTCTCTTGTTAGACAGGTTTCAACTTAATTTTAATAACAATTAGATATCTCTATAACATCCTTATATAACATTCATTCACTAAAAAAAATTAAGTTTTCCTTGGAACCGTTTTTTATGTTCTGTTTTACCGGTCTATAATAATTTTTTTTTATATATATATATATAACAGCAACATCCACTTTTATAGTAGTATACTCTTTATAAAATTACCCTCTACAAGACTACAACAATCATATAGAATATCTAAAATTACTAATAATAAGTATAAAAATTTCGATCAAATATTTTAAAACTTTAATGCATCAAGTATGATAAAGAATATTATGTTACTTCATATTTTAAAACTTGATGTTACTTTCTATGTTTTCATTCGATTGACCACAAGTTTCCATCGTGCATCTTTTTTATTGGAAAAATTCTCAGTGGAATTTTTAAGTACGTAGTAACTTTTTTTTGTTAATTAAAAGCTTTAGTAATCACGAAGTAAATATCTAAAAAACCTTAGCTAAGTCAAACACAGCTAGCTTTCAAAACTATATACCAGCAGGCAAAAAAACTCCATGACATAACTCCAGGCATGCATGTATTAGCTTTCTTTCATTCACATATCTTTTCAGATTTTAACTTTAAATAATATTTTTTTATCTTTTATATGTAATATTAGAAATGGAAAAGGAATATTTTTACATAATTATTGTCTATAATGCCAAATAATATCTAAACTCAAATGTTGTATAGGTGTATATATAATAACCATTCACTATAAAAGTCAAAAATATATTAGAACAAATAATGTTATTATAGAGAGGTTTGGCGGTATATTTACCAATTATATACAACTTACGGTGTGTTTGGTATGAAGGAAAATGTTTTCCAATTTTTTCATATTTGGTTGGCTTAAATGTTTTGGAAAATATTTTCCTCCAATTAGAGGAAAATATTTTTCTTATCAAGATAAACGAAAACATTTTTCAAAACTCCTTCTCAACGTTCCTCGCCATATTCCCCACCCTCACTAACCCACCCCACCACCCAACACCCACGCCACCCCTCTCTCTAAAAAGACTTTTTTTTTTGTAATTTTTAAATTTCTATTTTTCGTTTTGCTGCACCACCCCACCCCACTACACCCCCCCTCCCCAAACAATTTTTTTTTTTATATTTGTTTTGTAATTTCAAATTTATGCTTTTTCGTTTTTCTGCACACATCACCCCCTGCCCCCTCCACGGATTTTTTTTATTTTATATATTTTTAGTTTTATTTTTTTCATCTTTTAGTTTAAAGATTAGAAATTTAACAAGTTTCAAAATTATTAGTTCAGAGGTTTATGTGTTTGAAAGTTTACGGGTTTAGAAATTATAAAGTTTACAGGTTTGAAAGTTTATGATTTTGAAAGTTTAGCGGTTCAGAAGTTTATGAAGTTTGTGGGTTTGGAAGGTTGTTGGTTCGGAAGTTTACGACTTCATAATTATTGTATCTTAAGTTTTTTATGAATATTCTTGAGAGGTTATTTTCCTTAATTTGCTTACCAAACACCAATAAATAAATAAGATTAGTACTTATTTTTTAAGAAAATATTTTCTTGGAAACATTTTCCATGGAAAACAATTTCCTTTATACCAAACGTATCCTAAGACAACCCCCTCATTCCCAAAAAAGGAATCTGTAAATTGTTTGGAATTTTTTTCCTAACTTTTTGAGTAGTGATGATTTGTGAAATAAAAAAACATGAATTTTCACTATTTTATTAAGAATCCTTCGATTAGAAGTAATATTTTAATAATTAGAAGAACATTTTTAGAGAGGGATCAGTCAAAATTTTCAAATGGACCATGTGGATTACTAGTAGGGTGTTTGGCTAAGCTTATAAGCTGATCAAACTGGCTTATAAGTACTTTTTGGCTTATCTACGCGTTTGGTAAAATTAAAAGTGCTTATAAGTTAGTACTTATAAGCCAAAAATAAGCCAAAAATAAGCCAAAAGCCATAAGTTGGTCTCCCCCAACTTATCAAATTTCAGCTTATAAGCACTTTAGGTTTGACCAAAGTATTTACTATTTTATCCCTAAAATACTTCTTTTTAAACAAAATTCTTTGTATACCCAATTTTTTAGCTGTTTATTATTAATTTCAGCACTTTTATCCAAATACGTAACTGCTTATTTTTTAAATCAGCTTCAGCAATTAAAAGTGCTTTTCAGCACATATACTTATCAGCTACTCTAAATCAGCTAAGCCAAACAAGCTCTAGCTGATATTCGGGACAACTAACGTATTTAAATTAATTGAACATACAATATTAAAGGAGAAGTCAAAAGTTTCATTGAAACCAACCTTAAAAAAGTTTTAATAGTTATAAAGAATTAATTAGTCCTTAGCCAAAGGAGTTAAAAAATTAACATGTGTTAGGCTAAAATGGCCCAAAGATAGTCTTAATATGGTGTGGGGCCAAATCGCTCGGTTTTTCACACCATTAAAAATATCCAACTCCTATAAGTATAATTTTTTACTTCCTTCTTTCCATATGTAATTTTGTTCACACAAACCTAACAATCTCCCCGTTGAACTATATTCTGCATGACTCATCACCGCTTACGGGCTAATTTGGAGATTAACTGTGAGCCACTCACATGATCATGAGTATTACGGTCACTGAAGCCCAAAGGCTGTGTATGCGTCTTCAAAGCTACGAGTAAATGTCGTAAATTCCGTAGACGGGCAAAGGTACTAAGCCGGCCCCACGCTACACTTTGCCACCTCCATAGTTCGACAAAACCATTGGCTGTTATGCCAGTTGTTGGGCTAGAACAGTCCAAACATACTGTTAATATAGTGAGATATTGTCCGCTTTTCACCAAGCCCGCACGTTTTTCCTCCCCCAACCCCCAAAAAAAAGTTTTTTATTTTTACTTTTTTTTATAATTATAAATTTTTATTTTTTTTATTTTCTGCACACATCACCCCTGCCCCTCCTTGGATTTTTTTAAAAATATATTTTCAGTTTTAGTTTTTTATCTTTCCATTTTATGGTTTGAAATTTTACAAGTTCCAAGTTATGAGTTTGGAGGTTTATGTGTTTGGAAGTTTATGAGTTTAGAAATTATAAAGTTTACGGGTTCGAAAGTACACGGTTTCGAAAGTTTAGCGGTTCAGAAGTTTATGAAATTTGTGGGTTCGGAAAGTTGTTGGTTTGAAAGTTCATAGCTTCATGTTTATTGTATCTAAATATTTATGAATACTCTTGAGATATTATTTTTCTTAGTTTGCATAGAAAATACCGAAAAATGAATAAGATTAATACTTGTTTTCCTTTATGTCACGATCCTAAATCCGGACTCGGTCGTGATGACGCCTCTCGTTAAGACAAGTCCAGCCGACACATTCCTATTTTAATTTTTAAGCAATAGAATAATAAGTATTAAGTCTTAAACATGATAAAATCTAAAAATAAGCAGATAACAGTATAATTTACGAAAAATAAATCCAACACAGTCCGATACCGGGGTGTCACTAGTCATGATCATCTGCAATCCGGATAATACAAGAAAAGTCTACATAGTCTAGTTCAGAACTAAATCAGAGAAATGTAAGATAAGGGAAAGAAGCTCTGGGCTGCAAACGCCGACAGATACCTAGAGAATCTTCGAATCCACCTGAGCTGGAAAGATCAACACTCGCTAGCAAGGCCTGATGTGCCTGAATCTGCATATGGGGTGCAAGGAGTAAAGTGAGTACTCCAACTCAGTGAGTAATAATCATAAATAAAGACTGCGAAATAAGAAATCCCGTAAGAATTATCACAGGCTATAAGGAAGCAGTAAAAACCAGTAAAAAGTCATGAAAATAGTGAAATTATGGAAAGTCACTTTAGTTCAATTCACACTTAATAAAAATGCCTTTTTAAAATTAAGCAAGTAAATGACGGTCAAATAGGAAAGATAAACACATAAAGGATCGCCCCCGGGCACAATGTCAACAAATTCGCCCCTCGGGCAATATCTCAGAAACAATATTAGTCCCTCGGGCTATAACTCACATCACAATGGATAATCGCGCTCACTGGAGGTGTGCAGACTCCTGGAGGGGCCTCTTACGACCCAAATGCAATATCAAGCCATCTCATGGCATCATCACTAGGCTCTCAACCTCATATCAACAAGCCACCTCGTGGCGTACATATCTCAGACCCTCGACCTCATAAGCATAATCTGTGTTTCCTCATAACATAGCCACTCGGGCAACAGTAAAACATAGTGTTCAACCCAAAATATCATTTAAAATATCGTTTAAGTGTTAAAGCAGAGTAAACATGGTTGAGTTATGAAAAAAACAGTAGAATATAGCATGACTGAGTTCAAGTATAAAGTCAAAACAGTGAGTAAATATCAACAAAATTCCCTTAAGGGTTCAAATAGTTGGTACGAAACCCAAATATCGTATTCAGCCCAAAACATGATGATAAGAAATAGTTTTTACTAAAATATGCGGTAGGATAGTCATTCAGGACGGACTAAGTCACAATCCCCAATATTGCACGACCCCACGCTCGTCATCTAGCTTGTGCATCACCTTAATATAGCACAACGATGTGCAATCTGGGGTTTCATACCCTCAGGACAACATTTACAATCATTATTCTCCTCAATCTGGTCCAAACTCTAGCTCGCGATGCCTGTGCCCCTCGAACCGACCTCCACTTGCGCTAAATCTATCCAAAATCAGAATCATTGCGTCAAAATATGCTAATGGAAGGAAGCACAAACAAAATTAATCAATTTATAGCATAAATCTCGAAATTACCAAAACCCGATCCCAGGGTCCACGTCTCGGAATTCAATAAAATTCACATCAATAGATTTCTCATCTCCCACGAGTTCATACATATTGAAAAGTCTTAAATCTGACCTCAAATGGTCCTTCAAATCCTCAATCAAAGGCTTAAGTTTCCAAACCCTAGTTTCCCTCCAAATTTAACCCTTAAATACCATTAATTACAACCCTAATATGTGATAATACCAGAGGAATAAATTTAAGGTCCAAAATCCTTACCTCAATGAAGTCCCCTTGAATTCTCTCTTCAAAATCGTCCAAAAAGTTCCAAAGCCGACTTAGGATTGGTGAAATAGCTCAAAAATCGCGAAGGAAGTAACTTATACCTTCTGGCCCAGGATTTCACATCTGCGGCCAAATTCCCGCTTTTGCGGTACCGCATTTAGGGTCCTTGAACCTCTTTTGCGATTTTTACTAAAGCCACTAAATTCCGCATCTGCAATGGACAAGTCGCACTTGCGCCATCGCAGGTGCGGTTCACCATCCGCTTCTGTGGTCACAACTTCCTAGCTCCTTTCCTCTTCTGCGGTCCCTTTTCATCGCATCTGCTGCATCACACCAGCGGTCCCTAATCTGCAGGTGTGGAAACAACAGAAGAAGAAAATCTGCAGCTCCTCCAAACTCCTATACTCTACGTCAACCATCTGAAATAACCCGGAGACCCCCGGGACCTCAACCAAAAGCACAAACATATCCCATAACCTTATTCAAACTTATACCAATCTTTAAAACACCTCAAACAACATCAAATAAACCAAAACACATCGGATTCAAGCTTAAGATTCCAAATTCTTCCAAATTCTGTTTTTGATCAAAACCCAAATAAACCACGTTTGAATGATCTGAAATTTTGCACACACATATCAAAATCTCACCTATCAACCGGAAAATGCCAGAAATTCACTTTTGCCAATTCAAGCCTAAATCTACTATGAATCTCCAAAATATATTCCGATTACGCTCCTAAGTCCCAAATCAACTGCCGAAACTATCCGAACCATCGGAACTCATATACGATTCCTCTAACACATAAGTCAATATCCGATTGACTCTCCCAACTTAAGCTTCCTCAAAAGAGATTAAGTGTCTCAAACTTTACCAAATCCTCTCCGAACCCGAGCCAACCAACCCCATAATTCATAGAACTGATAGACAAAGCAATAAGATGCAAAAATGGGAAAAACGGAGAGTTAACTCATGAAACGACTATCCGAGTCGTCACACTTTATTACCAAACATATCCTTAATGATAATTAAATATTCCTTAGTTACAGGGCTTTTAATTGCTAGCTGAATCCCACATCAGTAATTTCTCTCTCTCTCTCTCTTTCTTTCCTCTATTCATCTTTTCTACATCTCTTCCCTTTTCTCATCTTCTTTCTCTTAGATTGGTTATTATTGCAAACAATTGAAAATACTTTTTGGAGTTTATCTCTCAATTTTGAAAATGTTTGGTGATGATTAGAGTTGATTTTGGTTGAATTTTCATATTAAAACTCAAGGAGGAAAAAGAACATATGGCATATAAAATATTAAATATATACAAAAATAAAAATATGTACGAAAATTATATTTAAGTTATATTTTATTGTTGTACTATCTTTTTGTATTAATATTTTATGAAAGTTATAAATAAGTAGTTGTCATGATCCGGATTTCCAACCTCGGGACTGTGATGGCGTCTAACATCTATTTGCTAGGCAAGCCAACATTAGATAACCAAGTTAACATCTTAACAATTTAATATATAGTAATAACAATTATTAACGATAAATAAAGCTGTAATACATGAAATAAACTCATAGCATATCACAGTCTTTTAATCCCAGAAATCTAGTGTCATCAGTACATGAGCAACTAGAAGTCTACAAGTATGGTTGGAACGAAATACAACTGTTCCAAATGAGATAAATAGTAATGATAGAAATATATGGGGACTTCAGGAACTGCGAACGCCACCAACTTTTCCTCAAGTCTGCAATGTAGATACGATCCGAGCAGAAGTACCACTAGACAATGCTTGGGCCAACACCATTATTTGCAAAAGAAGTTCAGAAGTATAAAATGAGTACAACCGACCTAATGTACTCTGTAAATATCAAGCCTAGCCCCGACGAGGTAGTAATGAGGCTATGACAAGATATCTACTTAACTTAGGTACAAGTATATACATAAAGCAACAAAATAACAAATGGAACAATTAAACTATTAACTGGGAGAGGACATGTAGAAAGGGGATTATGATAAGAATGGCAAATATAAATCACCAAATAGCCTTTTTTTCCGAAAACAACAACGATGCAACCAATTAAATCACCAATCTGGAAATCAAGTAAATCGATGAAATCAACAATGGCATGGAATCACCCTTCGTGTTTTTACTCTCATCCTCATCATGTAATATCATTAAAAAAATAGTACAGCAATACCCTTCGTGCTTTTACTCTCATCTTTATCATTAAATAATGAAATAATACGGTATCACCCTTCATGATTTTACTATCTTCCTACATGATATGATAAATAATTAACGACAAGCAATCTAATGCATGGTATCACCCTTCGTACTTTAATCTTTACGATCTCTCAAATAAATGATATTATATACAAATAAGGTACGGTAACACCCTTTGATATTTACACTCTTCCTCACCAAGAAACAACACTAATCCGAAATAGCAAAACAAGGTGGAAAACAATTTCACCACAATCATAGTGAATGATAATTCAAATCAACTTTCAAAATCCCAACAACTTTATAATAAACCATAGATATGAAGGCGAACAATTAAAGAAGTAATAATCCAACTACGGCATGGAAAGCATAACCGTTGAAACATCATAATACAATAAAATATCTTTCACCCACGTGCTTTAACCCAATGACAGTGTATATACACTCGTCACCTTATATATACTTCGTCCCAAACATAATTCATGTAGTAAACAGAACAACAAGTCCTACTTTCCTCAAGTCAAGGTTTACCACGTACTTACCACTCCCCGCAACTAAGTCAATCAACCAACCACGATCTTGCCTTTTGAACAAGCCTCTAAACTATCCAAATCTAACAAATTGTTGATCAAACAATTTAAAAAATGCTTTAGAAATATAGGAAAAAAGGTTCATTTTTGATGAATTTGAAAAAGTCAACAAAAGTAAACCCCGACCCGCTTGGTCAAAATTTGATATTCAGATAAAAACCTGATTGTCCATTCAGTCATGAGCCTAGTTATGTAATTTATTTTTAAATCTGACCTCAATTTGAAGTCTAAATCTCAATTTTACAAATTCTCAAATTCTACCCAAATCCCTAATTTCAACCATGGAAATCCTAGATTTTGATGTTGAAAACGCATGAAAAGTATTGGGAATTGAAAGGAAATGAATTAAAGTTATTTACCAATAAATTTGGGAAGAAAAATCTCTTGAAAAATTACCTCTAAAGTGTTTAGGGTTGAGAAATGGTAAAAATTGTGCTAAGTCCTGATTTTTTCCTCTTTTACCTAGTTGTGAATGTCACAATTGCAAACTCTTATTCGCAATTACAACCATTATAAAGGCAAAACATAGGTCACAAATACGAACTGTATATCAGAACCCCAGAAGTCGCAAATGCGAACATCCCTCCTTCGCAAATGCAAAGCTCACCCCTCAGAACAATGCGTCGCAAATGTGGTCTCAACTAGTTTGCAAATGCGAACTCTTTCCTCGCAATTATGAGATCACCCAACCCAGACCCTTTCTCGCATATGCGATGTATTGATCGCAAAAGCCTAGCTCACAAGACCTTGCAAATGCGAGATCTGCAGACCAACACTAGAAATAGAAGTGCACCAACTAGCTCAAGTCATCTAAAACTCATCTGATACACACCTGAAACTCACTCAGTCCCCTCGGGCTCCAAACAAATTATCTACACAAGTATAAATATCATATAAATTTGCTCGCATAAAATAACATCTAAAATCACGAATCGGACATGAAAAAATATGAAATTCAACAGAAAACTCAAGAACCTCTAGAATCACAACCAAGCGTCTGAATCATATCAAACAAATTCCGAATTGCACTAAATTTTGCAGAAAAGTTTTAAATTACAAAGCGGACCTATTCCAAGTCCCAAAACCAAAAATCTGAACTCGATAATTATAAAGTCAACCTACATTCAAACTTAGAAAATTTTCAAACTTTCAAACTTTCAAATTGCTAACCTTCAGCAAAACAAATCAAATCAACCTAGGGACCTATGGTTTTAATTACAGGTATATACCTAAGTACAAAATTAATATACGAACCTACCGAAATTATCAAAATATAGATCTGAGATTGTTTACCAAGAATGTTAATCGTTGTCAACTCAAATATCATTTTAAGTAAAAAATCACTTTTTCTTTGAAATTTTACACAAAAACTTTCCGGAAAAAGACACTGATTGTGCACACAAATCAAGAAATATCAAATAGAGCAAATATAGGTCTTGCTATACAGAAATAAAGGCTAGTAAAATGACCCATTGGATCGTCACAGTAGTATACGATATGAATATTGTATGAAATTTATATCTAAGTTATATATATACTCTTTTTTACTTAATATATTATAGCCTTCCTTTAAAATTCTTAATGGTGAATTCAAGTGCAAGGCTAGTAATTGACGAAATTGAGGACATAAACATAAAATTTGTAGTAGAAAGGTACGTGTCTATTTGCAATAAATCCACTTTTTGGAAAATTGACGACGGGCTGTGACAGTAACAACAACCTAGTGGGATCCCATAAGTGAAGTTTGGCGGAGAGTATTGTATATGAAAACATTACCTCTAACCTAAAACTATATATAAAAAAAGCCGTTTCTAATAGACCCTCGACTCACGAAAGAAGAAATGTATACAAGCTAATATCTTTTTACAAAGACGGGCATATTGACTCACGAAAGAATCTCGCCTTTTAATAAATCAAAATAATAATAATGTACACAACTAATAACAATTATATCAAGATTAAGAGTATAAGTATATTTAATGGCTAGAGAGTTTATTTTATTAAGTTAGTATAAAATACTTATTTCTACTTGGTCCATTCAATACATATAAAATGTACTAGCACAAGAAGTTGAAATTAAACCATTCCCATAATCAAGATAAATTATATTTAATCTTGTGCTACAATCATCCATGATGGTTTGTCCAATTCCATCATTGGATTGTGAATTCAAACTTTATACTTATAAGAACCGATGATTTAATCTTCCGTGTATAAGTAAAACTCTATACACTAAATCGTCTACTATATAATCAAAGGACACCGTAACGACCCGGTCGGTCATTCCGAGATTTAAATCTATGTTCCCATATTTCTATTTCGTTATGTGTTGTTCAACTGTGTTGAGTTTTATCGAGTCGGTAGGTTTGGGTCCGGAGTAGTTTTGGAGTGAAATGAACACTTAGTCTCTTAGTTAAAAAACTGAGTTAGAAAAGTCAACCTGAAGTTTACTTATGAGTAAACAAATTCGGATTTGGATTTTTATGAGTCGGTTAACTTCGTTGGGTGATTTTAGACTTAGTAGTGCGTCCGAAATGTATTTTGCGAGGTCCGTGGTAGAATTAGGCTTGAATTGCCGAAAATTAGAAATTGGGCTTTATTACGTGTGTGTATATATATAAGGTGCTATATTATATAAATAGATAGTGGGACTACTTTACAAATTTAATAATAAAAATTGGATATGGATAAAATAGTGGACTCAAAACTCATATCTGATTAAAACACGTTTAGGACTTAGAAATTTAAATAGGGAAAATATTGATTCCTTGTTTCATTAGGAGATACTATAATATAGGAAAGAACAAAGAGGGCATTGTGATGGCGGAAATAATTAGTGGGAGTTGACTAATCTTTGGAAAGATTCTTAGCAGAATTTTTGTGGAAGGAAAGGGCAATAAAATCAGATACTTTATCAATTTTTGTACAATGATATGCATGAAATTGAATTTTTTTTTGTTGGCAGAGGATAGTTATTATATGTACCCTTATAATAATATTTCAATGATTTGAAACTAATTCCTAGTCCTTCCTTTCAAAGTCTTCACTAAGACGTAGGACATATATTTTCCTTGGTTGTTGCCACTAATTAACTAGCAATAGCATCCATGATTGCATAGTAATACGGATAATGCAAATAGAAATAATGGGGTGGAAATCTCTGCCATGGAAAAGAATTTTGGTGATACCATTTCACCTGTTTTGATTTTTACAATTTTTGAATTTAGGAAACATAATACTTATGCCAATGATTTACGTAATTATTGTAGTAATGATGATGGCATTAAAGTGAAATAATTATATAGTATAAGTCATGGCTTAGTTCATATAGAGCTTCTGTTTCGGTACTTTCGGAAGTACTATTATTGACCATGTTCGTGTTCAAATTATACATTAATTGGATTGGAGATTGACTTTTATTTTCACTTGTCCTGAGATTATGAAAATTATCCATCTAGACTAATTAGGACGTGTTATTCAATATTTTGGATAGATTCGGAGATTTTGGAGACCGAGTCGAGGGACGAGGGCAACACGAAGTAGGAGTTTATGCTGTTAAGGTAAGTAATAGTTTTAACTCTAGCTTTGAGGGTATAAACCCGGAGAAAGTAATATCATGCGATTGTTAGGTGGTGATACCCATGCTAGGTGACGGGCGTGTGGGTGTGCACCGCGAAGGATTGAGACTTGGTCCGTCCCGTGAGGCTGTGAGACCTAATGGTTATTATCTGTGATTATGTGTTTACTTGTTGTTGAACTTGTTTGCCTTCATGTTAGAGATCACACTTAGGCTTTATTCATTCTCACGTTTGCACTCAGTCATAGAAATTATTGTACATGTTTACCTCAGCCTCTATTATTGGGTAATATGTTGTGATACTTGATGTGGGATGTGTCCCTTATTTATTGATGATGGTGAGACTAGTGAGGTACATGATTGAGTGAGCCCGAGGTCCTGGTTGTGAGGATATTAATACCATAGCGCCTGAGTTGTCCGCGTAGCACGTGAGTTGACTGTACAGGTTCATGTATTGATACCATAGCGCGTGAGTTGTCTATGTAGCACGTGAATTGATCGTGATGATCCAGATATTGATATTGTAGCACATGAGTTGTCCGTGCTTAGCGCTTAGGTTTTGGGAGCCCCTCCGGAGTCTGTACATACCTCCAATGAGCGCAGAGTGATGCGTGTATTGAGTATTGAGTGTTGTGTTGAGTGCGAGTGCTGAGTGATGGGGTGACATTGTTGTGAGGTTGCATTTACTTTTGCTATTGCTGCATTTATCTATTAAATTTCTTTGTGGCATTTACTGAGTTATGAAATTTACCTATTTATTCCTGTTATTTTTTTTGAAATTTGTGAAAATAAATAATTGGATTATTTTGCTTAGCTCGTTATTACTGCTCAATTCCTTAGTTATTTCTATTACTAATGAGTTGGTTATACTCATACTACACCCTACACTTTATGTGCAGATCCAGGTGAGTTAGAGCGCGACGATCGTTGAGTTCAGGCCGGCTATCTGTAGAGATTGCAAGGTAGCTGCTAATTCTGCAGGACCTTGTTACTCCTCTTGTCATTTCTTCTTTTGGACAGTTAGACAGTTTATATATCTTAGTTTATAGTTTTAGACGCTCATGACAGTCACACCTCTTTTTTACGCTTACTACACCCCGCGAAGGGTATAATAAAAGAGTTTTTCCAGTTAAAGGACGGTCGGAACATGATTAGTTATTTAAAAGTTTCAGAGTCGCCACTTGAGAATATGATGGTGTCTCAAGTCACCGAATTAATCCCGAACCGAGGAAAGTTAGACTCTGTTACAGTCTGTGAACTAGAAATCTGGATAAGAAATTCTGTTAATCCGGAAGAAGGTATTAGGCACTCCCGAATTCCGTGGTTCTAGCACGGTCGCTCAATTATTGTATTTTGATTTTATTTGATTTTATTACATGCTAACTTGTGTACTTTGATTTATAAACTTTTTAATTATCATT